>JAULKM010117986.1:3676-21524 GCA_032355605.1 Rubia tinctorum | reverse complement strand
TATTATTGAGTGATACCTTGTTAGATTCGTTATGACATATATTTTCAGAATATCAACTTTTTACAAGTTATGATTAATAAAATATATTAATGATCAAATATATTTTGATTCAACTGTTGGAAAGTTAGCTGTTGAAAGTTAAAAGTGTGAAGTTTGGTTTTGTACGGAGGGAGTATCAAAAACCACCAGTATAATTCAAAACACAGCCAATATTCGCAAGAAATCATCAAAAACAGTGGATACCGACGCACGTCAAGCCAAGAATACTCGTTCACGATTTATGATATAATGGTTCAACTCAATAACTTCCCAAACACCCCTACGAATACAAATCCGCAACTAAATACAATAATAATAAAAAACGAAAACCAACTCACATGAACTGGCATAAAGATGCAACAAAATCGAAACGCCTAATTAGTTATAAAGGGTTCAAGAATTTCATACAGCAAGAGAAGTTAAAGCGAAATTCGGCCATATCCAATTGAAATCAGAAAACAAAAGCTAAAGAAATTCCGGTCTAATCAAACAAGAGAAACAACAAGGGCAGACAAAATCACTTGGAGGAGGAGGAGGAGGACTTAGTCTTCTGGTACTGCTCCTTGACGAACTTGACCCCGTTGGAAGTTCCGACCTTGAGCTTCGCGGCCCCGACAACGGCGGCGGCTTTGGCCTTGAAGAAGCCGGTGGCGGCCATCTTCTTCGCGCCCTCCATCTTCTTCCCCATCTTGTTCTCCTTCTTCTCCTCCGCCTGTTTTGGTGCGGGGGTGTCCCACTGATCGGCCCAGCTCTCTGCCCCCTTCGACATCGATTTGGTTTCTGAGTACAGACAAAATTGAATTGTAGGGCGAAAATTTTGGGACTGAATTTATGAGGACAGACTGTGGGAACGGGGTTTATTTATTGCTAAGGCCTCTTTCAATTGACTTTTGGACACCTTTCCCGAGAATTTTGATAAACTATGGTTTAATTACGGACGTATATTTATCTTCTACTCTTTTCCGGGGCTACTACTTTAATTAACTTTCCCCCCTGTATTATGCCATCACTCGTTATGATCTTCTATATTAGTGCGTAGTTACCATATTCTATTGATATCTACTTCCCAGAATGAATAATTTATGCCATAATTTAATGAGTCCGTCTCTTGAAAGACGGTATTTCCATAAGTTATGGAAAAACCAAGGTTTAAATTATAAATTTGAATAAATCAAAATAAAATTTTCGTGTTGTATTAATCGTGTCATAAACCTATCACTCCTACATGTTAAATAATAAAATTTTAATATTTCAACTAAAACCTTTTACCTTTCACATAATTTAATTGTGTGAAAATTTTGACGAATATTTCCTTAATTTATTTCTCTATAAAAAAATTCTCTCTGTCTCACGGCACCTCCAATTTTAATATTATTTCTAAATTTGGAGCATATAATTCAACTAATATATTAATATCAAGAAGGGTCTCTCTATTGAAAGACGATACTTTCATAAGTTTTGAAAATATCAAGGTTTAAACTGTAAATTAGAATAAATTACGATAAATTTTCGGCTTGCATTAATCGGGTCATAAACTTATAGCTACAACACGTTGCATAATAAAATTTTATTATTTCAATTGAAACATTTTACCTTTCTATAATTCTAATTCAACCATGTATTTCCATATGTTTATGAAAATGCGGTATTTCCCAAAATTTTCCCTAGCAAGAATTTTATTAATGAAAGATATTGTTTAATTTGTTTGCACAAAATTTTGTTTTAGACTGCTAACTATTAGACGTGATCAATTTATAATTAATAAAACTAATGATGTTATTTTTATTTATTGTAATGATATTTTTTAAATTTTAATCTGAAAAAATGGTCAACTTTAATCATTATTGGATTCGAACTTGTACATTCGATCAAACTGAAGTGTTTATTTAGATGAGAACAAATCATTAATCTTGAAAATTGTTGAGAGCTAAAGCTCAGGCAAACTGAGCGAGTGTGCCAAGTGAGTAAAATAGATCGATGCTAGAAGAGAAATTAAATGAATGGGCAAGGTTTTCAGATTGATGCGAACGCGTGACAGTGGCGAAGCAGCGACAGTGGTGGCAGAGCAACCACAAACAAGAACAAATATTGACGTTGATGAAGGGTGGAGCCTACTTCAAAGGAGGGTAAAATGGTTCTCGGCCTTTTAATAATAAAGTGAAGGTTATTTTGGTAATTTCAATATTGGTCAACACCAGAAAATAAAATATCAACGCCGCACTCAAGAAAGAGAGGTATGAGTTTTTAAGTCACAACTAATTCAAGAGTACAAATGCACTTTTGAACAATTGAGGGGTATATGTGCACTAACTAAATAATCCGAGGGCATGAATGCATTTACCATATAATATAACCTTCAAAATTAAAAAAAAAAAGTTATTTGGCGTGATTGGTTTAACTATTGAATGGTCAAACAGAAATTATCATTTATGCCTTTAATTTTTTTAAATATTTATATCCTTTTAATTATTACTAATAAAAAATATTTATGAGTGATTGTTTTTAAAACGTTTTTTTAAAATTAACAAAATAAAGTTATAGTATACATCTTCAAAAAGTAAAGGTAATCAATCTAAGTTATAAATTACTTAAAATTCTAAAATTAATTGCATCACAATCAAAAATAAAATAAGGGATATATACCAATATAACCCTACCTACTTGACATAAGTGTCAATATAACTCTCAGACCCCATTTCCACGCGGACCACCACCGGACCACCGTCAGACCGTCGCTGGACCACTTATAGGGTTATATTGGCACTTACATCAACTAGGTAGGGTTATATCTGCACTAAAAATTATCTGAAAGTTATATTAACACTTATGTCAAGTAAATAGGGTTATAAAAACACTTTCCTCATAAAATAATGATCACATCTGTCTGCCTGAAGTCATACAAAATTTGCTCGAAACAAACAGAACTGCATTAGATATGAAGGCAAGCCAATCATCCAAGCGACTATTTGGTAAAGTTCGCTCGAAACAAACAGGAAACTCGACCCTCTGAAGACATCAGTGAAGACATACATCTCCATTTTTTCTGATAAGAAAGAGACAAGCTCTTTCCTCATTTCAAAGAATAAAGAATAGAAGAAATGGTAAATTGGGTCTGGTTTAGTGGTAAGTCATACTCTCTATAATTGAGAGGTCCAGAGTTCAAAACACATCACAACAAGAATTGTGAATATTAGAGCAATTTCTCGATGGGGATTACCCACATCATGGGACCGTGTCGGTGGTCCCTGCTGTGGTTTCCCAACCTGCAGGTGGTCGATGATGGTGAGATCGTGGTGGTTTCGGTTTCGGTGGTGGTGATTCGTTGGTGGTGCAGCGTTTGAGAGTTCTCAGGAGGACGCTCCTAGCTATTCAAATGGATGAAGTTTCAGGCTCCACTGAGCTTCAACAGATTCAATGGTGGTGTCTCCTACTTAGGTCCTACATTAGAATGTTAATATGTAATTGGTTGCTCGTATGCAATCTTAAAAAAAAATAGATGAATTGTATTAGATGTGTTGCTGCAAATTTCTCTTAAGCTCAAATAGGTCTAATCATTTGATAATGGAACTACTAGGGTATCTGGCCATTACAAATCTAATATAGGGGTGGAAGATTCAGAAATGGAAACATATCTTTGTCATTCCATTTTTCAACTTTGGAACTTAGCAGATAGCCTTTCATTGAAAATCTAAATAGGATGGTCAAGCTACTTGACCTTTTGTAATTAAACCTATTGATTTTCTATTTTTGTTCGGGGATCCATAAATACCCATGCTCATCAGATGATGAGCTTTTGATTTAATTTTTTTAAAGTACAAAATCACAGACTTTCATTAACACTTATTTATAGACATTGTCTTTAAAATCTACAGTTTTTAAAATTTTCAACAAACGATCATATTCTAATTTTGTTACCTATTATTTATTAGGTAGTAGCTTGTTACTGTTTTTAAAAATATTGTTTAGATTTTTATTAATATACTGTATGACAAAAACAACTACTCTATTTCTCATTTTAAACTGTAGTTTAGCAATTAATTTAGTCAAAATTTTCTAACTTGATCCTAAAATTGAGTTAATAGATAGTATAAATACTATTATGTGATACACTATTAGATTCATTGTAACATATATTTTCAAAATATCAACTTTTTATAAGTTAATTATCCTTAATAAAAGATATTAAGAATAAAATATTTTTCAAGTCATTTGTCGAAATTCAAAGTGTGCAGAATGAAATGGAATGTATGGAGTACTAAATTTCTAATGGTATTTGGGCCATCCATGTTTTTAAGTTCCATGTGGCAGATTTTGATCAGAGCTTCAATATGATGCAAGCAAATGCAAATGATTGACAATATTTCTTGGTTTTTATCTCCAATGTTATCACCACAATCATAACTTCAATATGACGTGCATGGCCGACCCTAAGATTTTAACGGCCTTAACCAAATGATGTAAAAGGGGGCTCACATATAACCAATACATAATTAATTTTACAATAATATGAATAATGAAATATGTTCAAATTTTAAAAATACAATGTTTTCACTTCTTTAATACAACTCTACGTGCTTTTTGAGAAGCAAAGTCACCAATCAACCTTTTACAATCAAGCTCTTTAGCCAAGTCACGCTCAATAGATAATGTACCTAATTAGTCCGCTCAATCTATCTTGCGACATAGTAGAGCAAATGTATGACTTAATCAACTTTAACTTGGAGAAACTTCTTTCAGTGGAAGCAACAGTCACGAGTATAGTGAGTAGTATTTTGTAAACAATCAAGACATTTTGATAACAACCATCCATGTCCTTCAAATAGTTCAACATTTCAATTGCCTTCATTTTTTATTTGGCACCATCTCTCTCAATTGCTTTAATTCCGCAAACAAATCTCCTCCAACTATATCTGAAGTCTTATGTTTTGGTAGATATATTTCCAAACTATAACAAGATGCCTTTAAACTATTGATAGAATATAGATTGATACTGATTGATCTTGATTGATCCTATGATTGATCTTGATTGTCTTGTACATATATAGATTAGTATAGATTCATTGTATCTATACTTGTTATTTATATATTCCTAGTATGACAAACACACCATATATGGCGAATTATCACACTCTCATGGTATCAGACAAGAAAAATTAAACCCTCCATTTTCTTATCCTAAGTCGTATATCCCCTTTTCCTTCCCAGTTGTTTTTCTTTTTCGAGCATATCAACCTTACCTGCCATGGCTTCTTCTTCCCCACTGAGCTACTCCACTTTAATTCATATGTTGCCCATCAAACTCACTCTCGGGAACTATATGATGTGAAAATCGCAGGTTCAAGTATTGATCTAATCAGAAAGTTTATTCTGCTTTGTCGAAGGCTCGGACCCCTGACCCCCTTTCGCTGCAAGTGCTTCCAAGTCGAGGTCCTCTTTAGTTGAAGCTTCCTCTCCATCAAATTCTTCCAGTTCCGGCGATGCTGCTCCTTTCATGTTGGCGAGATGGACATCCCAAGAAAAGTGTCTCTAGGTGCTTCTTCGCTCGTCGTTGATCGAGGAAACCATGTTGGAAACGATCGACTGCCCCACCATGAAGGATATGTGGAATTCTCTTTCCATCGCATTCGACAATACTTCTATGTCGCGAGAATTCCAGCTTCGCGATGAATTGCATAGCATCCGCCACAACACCTCCTATGTACTTGAGTTTAAAGGAGTTATGGATCAACTCGTTTCAATCGGCTCTCCCGGTGACAGCTTGTGATCGGGTGCTCATTTTCCCGTGGGCCCTGGAAACTGATTTCACCCAGTTTACAAGTGTGCATACGATGACTCGGCCTTGGTACCAGGGGAGAAGGAGTGGCAGCTAGTGCCTGTGGTGGAGAGTCATGAGTTGGCTATGCTGGTTTCGAGGGTGGTGTCAGAGAATCAATAGGTGATGGCGATGGTGCGACTGATACATGACAAGGTGAAGTATCCAAATTAGGATCAATAAAAAATAGGACATCCAAGGAATCCTGAGCGGTCGGAGAAGTTTCAATTGTAAAGGAAATGAAGTCTCATCGAAACGAGCATGGCGAGTAAGATAGACTTTCTTTGTATTTAGATCCAAACAACGAAAACCCTTATATTACGAGTTGTACACAACAAAAATGTGTGGAAGGCTAAAAGGGGCCAATTTGTGCGGAGCAAATGGTCGGGTGAATGGATAAACTCTACATCCTAATGGGTGAAAATTAGAGTAGTCTGGATGACAGCCAAAAACAAGAAAGTATGAGTAGACATTATGAAGAACAGGTGTAGGGAGCCTGTTGATGGTATATGTAGCTGTAGCGAAAGTAGCATCCCAGAATGACAATGGTAGTGAGAGTGGTAAAGCATAGATAACCTCATTTCTACGACATGGTGGTGTTTGCGCTCCGCTCTACCATTTTGTTTCGCAGTGGACGAACAAGAGATCTGACTGCAAAATGAGACTGCATGCATGTATTTGTGAATTCATTGCCACCATCACTCTGAAACACTTCAATGAAATAGGTTAACTAATTTTCAACAAGTTGCTGAAACGACAGAAAAATCTCAAAGAAATCCAATTTCCATTTCAGAGTATAATACCAATTGAATTATGATAAGTCATAAAAAAATATGGCATAATAAAAAAACCATTTTTAGATAAAATCAGAGATGGCCCCATAAATCACTATGCACCAAATCAAGTAAAGACTTAGCCCGTCTAGGATTGTCCACACAAAAAAAGACTTTTTCCCTTAGCCATTTCACATGGCGAACAAATGGAGGGTTTAGGAAACAAATAAGTGACCTCAATAAGGTTTAACTTATTTAAAAGTGAAATGACAGAAAAAGTAGGATGACCTAATCTATCATACCAAATCTCAAATGAAGCTCTATGTTTATTTTCTTGAACATAAGCAACAACAACAACAACACCCTGTTCAAGCACATACTAGACCATGCTCACATTGCCATTGGCCCTCGACCTCTTTTGTTACCCGTTTCTGAATCATGAACAAAATTTCATCAAAATAAATCACAACATTTCAATCTTTGGTGAGTTTGCTAATGGAATTTTTTCCCATAACATTAGGGAACACCAATACATCTGATAAAAAAGTTACGAGAAAATTGATGATGCCCAACATGGGTAATAGAAATAGGATAACCATTAGCAATAGTAATAGAATAGTTATCAGTATAGGATACAACACTGTCAAGACCTGAAGAGGAAGAGGCCATATGATTCGTGGATCCGATATCTAAATACCAATCTGAATTGGTTCCAGCAGTGTCTTCAAGAGAGATTGAAGATTGGAATGCTTCAGCCGAATGAGCAGAATCAAAATGACAGGGTGGTAGTGAATATTTGTAACAATTCATAGTCATATGACCAAAACTATGGCAAAGCTGAAATTTTGGGTTCCAGAGCTTCTTAAAACCTGAACCTGAGTCACCAGAAAAACATCCTCCGCGCTCAGAACCTCCACCACAGCCGTGCATGGTGTTCACGTGTCTCGGTTGGATGCGTATGATTCACGCGCTAAAGAAACAGCTCCTGCAACACCAGGAAAATTGGACGCAAAGGCAGCAAAGGCTACAGAAAAAGTCTCAGTACCTGTTCTAGTTCCTTGGGTCTGATGGAAGATCTCATAGCCGTGAGTGATTCAAGTTCCAAATTCTCGGCAGGTCGCTGATATTTTCACTATGGGTTTGTCTCTTACTTTATTTGTTATGTTTCATTCCAAGCTTTGTACATCCTGTAACCCTATGCTTAACTTGAGGAGGGAGGGGTGATAGAGTAGAGATTGATACCGATTGATCTTGATTGATGCTATGATTGATCTTGATTGTTTTGTACATATATAGATTAGTCTAGATTCATTATATCTATACTTGTTGTAATCTATATATTGATAATATGACAAAAATACCAAATATGGTGAATTATCACACTCTTAACTATCATCACCCAATACCTTAGATTTCTCCAAATCAAACAAGAATCCAAAAATTTCTTATTACATTTTGAATTGCTCAAACCTACTTTGGCATGAAGTCAAACCTTTATCCATCACTTTTTTAAAGTAGAACACTCTAAATGATTATTCACGATACATGATCACATATTTGCAACAATTTTCCTCATATTACCTCTTTCTAACATGGGACGCTTGTTAGGAAATTTGGGTTCAACACCCATCTCCGTAGCAAGAACATTAGTTTCAATTAAGGCTTCCTCAAATCCATTTCCCTATACAATTAAAAAAAAGTTCTTTCAATTCAATCTAAGCATCCTTAGTACCCATATTCTTGGTTTGTAAAATTTTAATCACGACATTAACCCAAGTCAACAACTTGTGCCAAATAACCAACCCAAGTAAGAATTCAAAATTCTCAATTCGCTTGGTTGTAAGAGATTCATCTTCAATTTTTTACTTTTAATCATCACTACTATTGGCCAAGCAAATTAGTGCATCTCTTACTTGAGAAGCCCCAAAGCTTATGGCCCTCAAACTTTCAAGATGTCTTTCCCAACGAGTTTGTGACAATGGTTTAAGTGTAAGACCTTTAACCACTACATTAAAAATGATCCACCTCTATAAATACGTTGTATAATTCCAAAGAAATAAATGGTGGGAGTACTACAGACTACAGTGAGTCATATCACAAAGGGTAAGGTTAAGAGAGTGACAACCACAAGAAGTGTAAAAGGCTCTGGGATTGCTGTCAAGCAATATTTTTCCACACCTTTATTTTTTCCTTTCATATTTGACCCATTGTCGTATCCTTGGCCTCTTATATCATCAACATCAAGATAAAGTTTAGCCTAAGTACTTTCAAGAGTCTTGATAGTGTACTATTAATACTGGGCCCAAATGCCTGGTCTAGCTGGCCCAGGTTCTATAAATTATCCCAAGGTTATATCCTTTGGGTAATAACCATTGGGCCAGGCCAAGGAAGAACTCTTGTACTTGCTCCACAAGAAAACAAAACAGTTGTCCTACTTACCAACCTATGTAAAGAAAAGAGATAAAACTGTATACTCAACTATTAATTCCTAATTCAAAGACACTTTCTGACTTTATCATTAGAGCATCTTACCCCTGGACAACTCTAGGGGTTCCGTCTTGCAGATTTTGACTAAAGGAGCGGTGGACTCGGTGGCAACGGTTTGGCGGTGCATCAAGTTGGCACACCCGATGAGACCATTTTTTTCAGATTTGAGAGTCTCGTTGTTCATGTACGCTTCTACGAAAAGTACATTGCGTAGAAGTGAACAAGTCAAAGGTAAAACCCTAGGCACCGGTGATGAAGTACAGTTCCCTTACCTGGGAAGAAAAAAAGGGAAAAGAAAGAAAATGCAGTCTGACTCCCCAGGGCCTCCGAGTGCTGGGGATAGATCCCTGGTAGATCCTGACGATGGCATTGCCAGAAGGGTCTTGGATCGAGGCTACTATGCCTTATAAGCAAATGGAGGTTAGTGTTGAACCCTGAGTAGGAGGTGTTGGAGCTCTTGCCTCACAAAGCCAGGCATATCAGCAAAGGGAAGATGAACCGTAATTCACGGAAGCCTCAGTGAATTCGCAGGTAGAAGTGGTGGCAGGAACCGCTCGAACAATTTGAAGCGCGAATACTGTGTCTCCCCCGTCCCAGCAAAATCTGGCACAACTAGCTCAAACCCTTAGATCTGCTGGCTACCACGTGGATCCCCCGATGCTCTACCAAAGAATGATCCAACAGCACGTGCCACCCCCACTCTTGATGCCTTTGACAATGCAGCCAAGATTTCAGATACAGGCTAACTCAAGAGCCTCATACCTAACGAACGTGTAAATAGGTGCACAGGATCTGCCTCAACCCACACTCCCTAGTTCAGGCCAGGCATTGGCATATTCGATGCCTATTTCGACTCTCACTTGCAAAACCAAGTAATTCCTTGCCCAGTGACCTGGCTGATATGAAGCTACTCGGGTTTTGAGAACCAAATGCATCCATGGCCTCAGGCGGAGATCCCTTCTTATGACCCTTTTCACTAGGAGCAACAACAGCTATATTACAATTCTTCCATGGGAGGGTCGTGGCCTGGATACATAGCTCCGAACTAGATGTACAAGATCCCCACTATGGATACCTCCTTTTTGTCAAGACAATACAGACCCACACATGGGTGGCAAGTCGAGTGATGCCCTCACATGGGAGCTGGATAGATTGATTAGGCATTCAGACCAGATCGCAGCTTCCCCCTACGGCTCGACAATCATGGCAACTTGATGGCCCATCGATGTAAAGCCACCCAAAGGGCTCCCCACGTACATCGGAGACACAGACCATTGTGAGTTCATACATACCTTCTTCAGTCTGATGAATTTGAGGGACTTTAATGAACAACTGACGTGTAAGCTGGTAGTGAGTTACATTTGAAGAAAATCCTAAGAATGGTTCAACAAGCTAGGCAAAGGATCATTGCATTCCGATAGATATTTCAAAATGGTACTGCCGATTCAGATCTTCCAAAAGAAGCGATTCACCAAAACCTGGATCGAACTCTACCAAGTAAGCAGAGGCTGGACGAATCGATGTAAGCGTTCTTTCATCGTTATGTGGACGAAAGCCTCAGTGTAATCAACTGCACGAAGGTGGTGTGATCCTAGGCTACATGAACGGGATGTCCATCCTCGACCTGTATAAGAAGATGGTCTCAAAGAAACCAGAAACCTTGCAGCAGCTGCAAGAAATCATTAAACAATACTCAAAGATTGAGGAAGTTATAAAGCGGAAGCGAGAAAGGGATATGTGGGGTGAAAGGAGTTTTAAAGCATCAGAGCCAAGGCCAAAGAAGCTGGAAGATTTGAGCAGAGGCTTTGAAAACTACATCCCCTTAACCAAGATTTAGTCAAAAATACACTCTATCCACAAAGGGTTATTTCAGACTCCCCCTCCTGGCAAGGATATACCTTCGAAGAGGGATTCAACCAAGTTTTGTAATCAACACACGGAGCGCGGCCATGACACATATGAGTGCATCTACCTGAAAAGGGAGATCAAAACATGTGCAAGAGAAGGCTTACTTCCGGACTACGTTGAAAGACCAAAAAGGTAAGGCTCCTCGAAGGGGAAAGGAGGACGTCGCCACTAGAGGCTCTACAAAAGGGGATCTGATTGAGGTGGTCGATACCAACAAGGAAATAATGGGGAACGAGCTCAGAATCAACCAAGAGAAAATAGTAGACCCTAACAGGAGGCTCGGGCTGATAGGAATTTAGGCAAAGGGGGCCCCATAGTGATCAACTTCATCAATGGGGTGGTGAGTGACCAATCCTCGAACACCATCATTAAAGCCCAGTCCCGATATATCCCCTCAAAAGAACCCTTTCAGAAATGGTTTCGACCCAAGGAAGCCATAACCTTCTCAGAAGCAAAACCAGTACCCAGTCGAACCCCCATAAGACCCGATGGTGATCCACGCTACAATTAGGCACTTCTACGTAAAAAGTGTGTTCGTGGATGCTGGTAGAGTGGTGGAAGTGATGTTCGCCAACTGCTTTGACCGGCTGGATCTAGGGCGTGATAGTTTAAGGAGAACCACTTCACCACTTTTACTGGGAAAGCGATGCTTCATGTGGGTGTCATAACCCTTCCAGCCAGAGTAGCTGATGGAGATAAAGAAGCGACGGTTGATTGCAGCTTCACCACCATCGATCTCATATCCCCCTACAATGTGATATTGGGAAGGCCCTAGATGTGCCAGGTGCGAGCCACATGGTCCCCTTATAATTTAACGATGAAATTCTCTACTGGGAAAGGGATAGCAGTTATCAGGGGGGATCAGTCAGGAGCTCAAAGATGCTTGGAAATAACTCTGAAAGAAGAAAAGAGGGGGGATAGAGTGGCTTCAATAAATGGGGAAATTGGACCTACGAATACCGAGCTACTAGACGTCCGATCATTGGGAATGGTGGTCATGAGAAAGTAGATAATACCTGAAACAAAAGGAAAATTAAAGGACCTCCTTGATGACAATGCAGATATATTTTCTTGGAGCATGTTTAATCTCATAGGAATGCCTAAACAGTTGATGGTTCACAGGAAGAATGTCGACCCATTTCAAAAACCTGTCAAGCAAAAGAGAAAGTCGTTCGCCCCTGAAAGAGCCAAAGTTATAAAAGAGGAAATCAAAAAAATCTTCAGCTGAGGTCAACAAAGAGGTAATTTACCCAGAATGGTTAGTGAATCCTGTTATAGTCCCCAAGAATGATAACGCTTGGAAAATATGCATAGATTTCACGGATCTCAACAAAAGTTGTCCCGAGAATAGCTACTCTTTTCCTTCTATCGATATGCTGGTGGAAGAAATAGCAGGATATGAGGTACTCACTTTCTTCGATGCCCATAAAGGCTACCACCATATACTCATGGCGAAGGAGGACAAACAAAAGACGTCGTTCATCACAGACGCTGGGACGTTCTGTTATAAGAAAATTCCATTCGACTTACCTAAGGCTAGTCGCAAGCTCTTCAAAAATTAGATCGATAGGAATATGGAAATATCGGTAGATGACATGGTGGAAAAAAAGTTAGAACTACGACCAATTCCTGCTGGATCTCGAAGAGACCTTTCAGAGACTTCGAGACGCAAGCCTAAAGCTGAACCCAGCACAGGGCGTGATCGGAGTAGGAGCCAGAAATTTTATGGGATTCATGGTCTCGGAAAGGGGAATCGATGTAAACCCGGAGAAGGTCTAAGATTTGATAAAAATGAAGCCCCCTCGAACGGTTAAGAACGTTCAGCGACTCACCGGATCACTGGCTACACTCAACCATTTCTTCTCTAAAGGTGCTGAGAAATACTTGCCATTCTTTGAGGTGCTTTGAAAGGACAAAAAAATTGAATGGACAGAGGAGTGCGAGAAAGATTTTTGGGACTTAAAAGAACACTTTTGAAGATTACCCACCCTCATGAATTTGGAGAGGGGGGAAGATTTGTACCTACACATCTCGGCTTCCCCATTAGCAATAAGTGCAGTTTGGGTAAAAGAGAAAGAAAAGGCACAACACCCCTTCTACTTAGTAAGTAGGGAATTGCATGGGCCAGAAACAAAATATACCGCCCTTGAGAAGTTAATATTGGCCCTAGTCCATGCTGCGAGATGACTCATGCCATACTTTCAGAGCCATAAAATCATCTTGCTCACTATTCATCCAATCAGATAGGTGCTCCTCAAGCTCAAGGCCAAGGGCCAATGATGAAATAGGCGATCGAACTGGGGGAGCACGACATCTAGTTCCTCCCAATAATAGCTATTAAGGGCCAAGCCTTACCATATTTCATCGTGGAAACCATAGAACCAATCAAAGTTGATAATGAAAAAGAGTTTGAGGGAATGTGGCAACTATAAGTCGACGGTTCATCACACTCGGGGGGGGGGGGGGGGGAGTAAGGAATCCTACTCACGAGCTCATTGGCCCTAGTCCGTGCTGCAAGATGGCTCCTGCCATACTTTCAGAACCATAAAATCATCTTCCTCACCAGTCATCCAATCAGATAGGTGTTCCTGAAGCCCGAGGCCTTGGGGCGAATGATGAAATATGCGATCAAACTGGGGGAACACGACATCTATTTACTCCAAAGAATAGCTATTAAGGGCCAAGCCCTAGCAGATTTCATCGTAGAAACCATAGAACCAATCGAAGTTGTTAATGAAAAAGAGTTCAAGGGAATGTGGCAACTATACATCGACGGTTCATCACACTCAGGGAGAAGCTGAGCTGGCATCCTGCTCATGAGCCAAAAGAAAAAAGACTACCCCTAAGCACTACACTTTGACTTTAAGGCTACAAATAACGAGACAGACTATGAGGCACTGATTATGGGGCTTCGACTAGCGAAAAAGTTGGGGGTTCAAAGCCTAGATATTTTCATTGATTCCCATATCGTAGTCCAGCAAGTCAAGCGGGAATACAAGGCTAGGGAAAGAAGCTTACAACGCTACTTGGAGGTGGTGAAGCCCCTCCTCAGACAGTTCCATCATTACCCTTTAACGGATGTCCCTCAGGAGAAGAACCACAAGGCTGGCGCCTTGAGTAAGCTGGCTTCATCAGACCTGGACCTGCAGTCCAAAGGCACTTGATGGTGGAAACACTAAGCAAACGTAGCTTTGACGAAGAAACAATAGTGAAGATGGTAGAGGAGGAAAACTCGGGGATAACACCAGTTATGAGCTACTTTCAGGATGGTACCCTCTTTGAGGGTGCCATTGAAGTAAGGAAAATCAGACTGAAGGCTCTAAAGTATAGCATCCATCAAGATGTGCTTTATCGACGGGCCCATATGCAGCCACTTCTTTGATGCGTAGCCCCCTTGAAGCTAACTACCTGACCCTTGAGACTCACGAGGAGTGTGCGGAAGCTACCAGGAGTCTTGATCGATAGCCACGAAACTTCTCCTAGCGGGATATTACCGGCCTAAGATGTTCCACGATGTTTACAGGCACTCCAGGCTTGCCATCAGTGTCAGAGGCACGTGCCGATTACCCATGTTCCCAAGAAGAAATAATGAACATAAATAGATCCTGGTCATTCTACAAATTGGGGATCGATATGGTAGGGCCCTTCTCGAGGCCACTTCCGATACTTGATTGTGGCATAGACTACTTCATAAAGTGGGTCGAGGCTGAAGCCTTAACCTGCATAAAAGGGAAGGAAGTAATTGGCTTCTACTGGAAGAACATCATTTGCTACTTTGGGATCCCTCAAACCATCATAACCGACAACGGTACCCAGTTCATTAGAGATCCATTCAAAAGCTGGTGCAAAGAATACAAGATCCACTAGAAGTTCAACAACGTATACCATCCCTAAGTCAATGGGTAGGTGGAGGTCATGAACCAAACCATTATCAATGACATTAGGTTGAGGCTCGAAGGGGTAGGGGAAATCAGATCAAGGAATTGCCTAGTGTACTCAGTTCATATCAAACGATGGAATCCTCTGCCACGGGTGAATCTCCCTATAGCCTGGTTTACGGTTCAGAGGTGGTAATACCTTCTGAGATAAGGCTGCCCACCTTCCAAAGGTTTTCTATCGGCAACGAAAACCAGGAGGTCAACGACGAGCAGCGCCAGCTGGACCTAGATCTTTTAGAGGAGAAGATGGAAATGACATCCCTTCACGAAGCCAAGGTGAAAGAAAGGATCAAACGTTATCACGACCGAAGGGTCCAAAATATCCATTTCTCCCAGGAGATCTCGTGATGATGAGAAATTAAAAAGCCGAAGGGATCTCAAAGAAAAACTAGCGGTGAACTAGAAAGGACCCTACCGAGTCATCGAAGTACACCTCGGAGGCAGCTATGTGCTGGAAACGCCCCAAGGCTATCTAATTCTCCACAGATGGAATGTCTTGAATCTTAGGAGGTAGTATTCTCCCAAATCTCAGTAAAATTGGTTAGGCCAGGGAGTAGGTTATCTGAAAATAGCTATAGGCTAAAGAATACATTCGGCAGAGATACTTGTTGTAAGTCGAACAGATTTCTTAACCCTTGTTACCAATCTATTGAAGTGTGCTTCTCTAATTTATTCTAATTTACCCTATATACTAGAACACACTATGAGGCGAGGAGGTTGAAGCCCTCCCACTCTCCTCACAAGAAATAGTGTATGCCAAAAGCTTTTAGGTTTAATCTCACACATGTATAAGTGCTTAAGGATCGAATCATTGCAAGGCCTTTGTGGCTTTCTAAGAACTTTGGGGTCAAACCTCACACATGCATAAGAGCTTAAGGATCAAATTCTTGCATACACTTGAAAGGCCCCTATGGCTTGCCAAGCGATTTTGGGTCTAACCCCACACATGCATAAGCGCTTAAAGATCGAATTCTTGCATACATTTGAAAGGCCTCCGTGGCCTGCCAAGAACTTTTGGGTTGAACCCCACACATGTATAAGTGCTTAAGATCGAATCCTTCCTCACACTCGAAAGGCCTCCGTGGCCTGCCTAGTGCTTTTGGGTCAAACCCCATACATGCATAAGTGCTTACACTCGAAAGACCCCAATGGCCTATCAAGCACTTTGGGCCAAATCCCACCTGACAAGTGCCCTGGGTCAAACCCCACACGGGCACACATAAAGCTACCTAGGTGGCTTGAAAATATGGGGATCAAATCTCTTAAAAGACCACGATACCTAACTAAGTTGCAAGGGTCAAGCCCCCTGAGAGTTCACAACTATTTGCTTGGTAAAGAATGTGTGAACCCTGTGTACATTTCATACAAAATGCCATAATGGCTTACGAACAAAGGGAACGAGTTCCCTACATATATTCAAGGTGAAATTACAACATTACAATACAACAAATTAGCATCTACCCCGCCTATGTTAAAAACTAAGAACTAAGGGGGGTAAGAGCTCTTCTAAAGGGATAAAGGGGTCTTCCATAACTTCGGACTTGAAAGAGGCTATGGGTGTTAGGACATCCTTAATGAGATTCGACCGCTCCCCATCTAGATTTTGGGCTCCTTGCACTTGGGACGAGCTTGAGGGGCTCGCCGTAGACCTTTTGGCACTTCAACAGAGAGAAACATTCTCAGGGTCTTCGTCCTCCTCTATTATCTCGATTGCCCTGTCTGAGATGCCTCCTTAATTTTTTTTATCAAAGGTGCCTCACTACTAATGTTGGCGGAGGGGGCCCTTTTTTGGTAATCTCAAGGGGTGCACCCTTTGAGCAAAACTAGCTGGCTGAGTTGAGGGCACGGTCAAAGCCCCTTCCTTCCTCGCTCGTAGGTGGACCCAGGCGAGAGAACACAGAACTACTCCTCATACACGTTCCAGAGGAACGATGACCTTGAAAACTTGGAGCTACACTCTTATTCTTCTTCCCTCTAGAGCTCTTCTTCTGGTTGGCTCGAGAACTCGAAGCTCCTTGCTTCTTATCCTTTATCTCCTGTAGCCACTGCGCAACCTCATCATAAGTTTCGCTGTACTTGGGATGCTCATCAAGCTTTCATTTATTCATGATGTCCACGGTCTTTTAGAGGTACGACTCAAATCATCGATAAGGGTAGGAGCAGTCATCCCGAGCCAAAGACTATAAGCTCGAAGGCTATCGTCATAGGAGGTAAAAGTGTTCTGGTGCTCTTTCGCGTCCTCCTCAAGGTCATCACTTTGTGGATAAGCAACCAAGCAGCATTGCTCATTTTTCTTAATCAACCATTCCATGTACTGCACTTGAGCCTCAAGCTCTTGGTTCATACTCTTCCAGCCCTCAAGCTCAGAGGTGGCCATTCGAACGCAGTTGCATTTCGAGTTAGTGTAGGCCAAATGTTTTTGAGCTTCGCGGTGGTAGTGAACACTAGCCGCCTAAGCACGAGAGGAAGATGTTTCCCTGAAGGATTTGAAGGCCTTAGCCATACTCAAACACTTATGGATAAAATCAAATGCTCACATCAATAGTGATCTCGACACGAAGCTTGCGGTGCCGATCGAGTAGGAGGTTGTGATCATTGACGAGTCTGTCCTTTGCAGCAGCTAAAATGTCCTTCTTATCCCATAAGAGACTAAGGTTATCAAGGAGACCCGTCAGCACCTCATGGCGGCTGCTCCGCCATAGATCGAGCTCCTCGTAGATAGCTCAAAGCTTAATTTTGAGGCAAAAGGCTCTACACCAATACCGCTCAGCGGTTATGCGATAGTTCCACACCCATTCTTTGATCTCATGATACCACTTATTCATCACTTGGAAAGAGAAGTCGAAGATTGAGCCCCTTCGAGTATTAGGGAGGGGGGGGGGGGTAAAGTA
>JAULKM010117972.1:0-21524 GCA_032355605.1 Rubia tinctorum | reverse complement strand
GGCTGGGTTGTATATTTACCCTTAGTCAGCGGAGGTTGGGGAGGCGGCCGCACGGCTCAACCCCCCCCCCCCCCCCCCTCCCTAGTTCCGCCGTTGGGTAGAGCTGTGCTCATAAGTAAAACTGACTTATTTTGAAAGCATGGGGAGACCAGCTGCTGCTTTTCTCCCAAAAATAGCTTCTGGTTTAAAAAAAACTATTTTTTTACAGTTTACCAAACTCAAAAAGTATTTTGTATATAAGCACAATAACTAAACAGTTCTGCCAAACAAAACCTTAATCTGAGACGGAGGGAGTACTTGAGTTTAACTTCTTATCTCTTGATAGTTTCTTGGTATGATTTCCCGTGGCTTGCTCTTTAAAAACCTGCATTTTTGTAAGTTTTGAAATTATTATTATATATTAAAACTAAATGTTATACTTATTAGACATTATTCAATTCTTGTATATTTATAATCAAACATAAGTCATGTATTTAATATAAAGTATAAAAGAGTTTGTCTCCTGCGAGATCGTCTCATGGTGAGACCAGAGACTCAAGGAAGAATATAAAAATATAATAATAGTAAGGTTTTAAATTCTGGGGCAAAATAGCTATTAATTTGGTTTTGGGGTATTTTTTCAAAACCTAACAGAAGTTTAAGGGCTGAATTGCAAATAGCTAAAAAACAAAAAAAACTCTAATCAACCATCTCCGGCGTCGTCGCCTTCTTCCACCATCTCTGGTGCCGTTGCCGTCGATCATGTGCTTCCCTATGCGCCTTCGCCATCACCCCTATGCGCCGTCGTCACTGTGAATCTCCATCGTCGTCTTCCCTATGGATTTCCATCGACGGGGAGATGAATTCGTCGCTTAGGCCCGAAATCCATTTCACTAGGTTTAAGTCTCACAGCGATGACCATCGATTCGTCTCGCTAGAGATGAATTCATTGCGTAGCTGTCGAATTTGAAGCCTCGGCGGCGCCGGAGAAGGACTGTGATTTCACTCAACCTCGAAACCCTAAAAGGCGCCGGTGAAGAATGGTCATGGTATCCTTTCGATGAGAGATTGAATGAGGAAACAGTTGCATGGCTCAAAATTAGTGACTGTTCTTCTGAGATGCCTGTTGAGATACCCTTTGTGGTAGTTTCCGGTTGACAACAATAATGCATTTTCTTGAGAGCAGAATGTAAAACCCACGAATAATTGTTGATACCATGATAGAATGTAAAACCCACGAATAATTGTGGTTGTGTGTATTCATATATATAGTGAGTACAAAGAGTATACAAGACATAATCAGTTATGGAGAAAGATATATACAAAACCAATCAGAAAGGGTATTCTTTTTTTAAACTGATTCTAACTCATTTAACATTCTTGTTTAATATGAAGTTAATTATTAAAACAGGAACTAAAATTTGAGTTTTCTATTGTCACTTAAAAAGCACAACTGTTATATGTGTTGCAAAAATAAAGGGCAAGAGATATTGTGATGTTTTCAATTCCTTTGTCATGCCATATGAAGTGAATGTGGGTAGCTAGGGCTGCTGCTTGTTTCTTTCTTCCAAACATCCGTGTGAATCGCGGATGGACGGGGTATTTTATTAATAAACAATTAGAAGTCAATTTATTTGTTGGTATTTCTTAAAGTAAATGATAGAGGGAATACATTACTGCTTGACTTTAACTTTTTGTCTCTTGATATAGTTTCTTGGTATCGATTTCCCATGACTTGCTCTTAAAAAACCTACATTTTCATAAGTTCTTGTATATTTACATTCAAACATAAGTTATGTATTTAATTTATTATGTAAAAGATTCAAATTTAAAAATACAAGTGTCTAAGTTTAAAAAAATATCATAATTGTTTCATAACTTATGAAAATGCGCCTTTCACAAAATATATTCTCTTTTCTTTTGCATATTTGGTTGTTTGTTACTGCAATTTCTAATAGTGTACCCCGTCAAATTTAAAAGAAAAATTATTATTGCATATCCCATCGTATTGTAATAAGTAAGGAGTCATTTAATTCACATGACCAACAAAAGTACAATGAATCAACAAAGAGAATTGTGGGGGAAAGGAAACGAAAGGGGGTGATTTTCCTTTTCTTTTTTTTGTTCAAAATCATAAAATGGAATCAAGTTCTCTTTATTTATTTGTGTACGTGTTTGTTCCAATTGAAGAAGAATGACAACTGCCATCAGTGATTGGCAGTGATCATCGTTGGTGCTAGCCTTCGATACTCGATAGTGGTAATCACCATATTGTTGGTGTTGATCAGATGTGGTAGTCACCTTCTTAATGGTTGATGGTGGTGATCGTCGCCAATGGTCAATGTTTATCGGTGGTAATGGTGGTCGTAAGTTGTTAGTAGTGGTGGTCAACGTCGTTCTATCAGTTGGTGGTGGTTGCCTTTAACATTGGTCTATGGTGGCGGCGGTGATCGATGTTAGTGATGGGTTGTAGCGATAGTCATTGTCGTCCGTTGAGTGTGGTTGACATCGTCTGTAATCATCGTCAGGTATGGTGGTCCTCGTCAACGGTAAGTGATAGCGGTGATTAGCATCAACGATCGAGCTAGTGGTGGTTATAGTTGTATGTAAAATGCGATGGTGGTTGTTATCCGTGCTTGATGTGGTGGCCATCAGTGACAGTAGTTGTTGTCTCCCTTCAGTGTTCAGTGGCGCTGGTCGTCTTCTTGAACTGCCGATTGTTGTTAACATTACCCACGCAGTAGTGGTCGATCATTACACTTCGTTGTTGGATGTTCATTATTTGAAGAGAAAAATAATTTGTAATTATGATAAGATAATCCAAAATACAAAAGTACATAGTATTAAATTAGCAATAATTAAAATTCAAATGGGTCTTGATAAAGGGATTTTTAAAGTTATGGATCCAGCTATTGTACTTTTTTACTTAATGAATGTTTAACTAAAAATTAAAGAGGTTGTTATATAAACTTAGGAAAGACCAATTTTATATTTTAAAAAATTAGCCAAAAAGTTCAATTTTGAATTTGTTTCAAATGGCAAAGTCATGGGAAATACCGTCTCTCAATAGGCATATGGAAAGACGAGGTTGAATTAGAATTATAGAAAGGTAAAAAGTTTTAGTTGCAAAATTTAAAATTTATTATGAAACCACTAGTAGGGGAAGGGGCCATTAAAGGCAGATATATCGGACCAGAGAAGGCGCTTTCAAAGTGTCTTCTCTGGTCGCGCTTTTAATCTCGACCAATTAAAGGCGGTTCCGATAACCGCCTTTAAAAGTTCATAGATTCCGAACTCGGAACCAAGACAGTTTCCATCGGCCCTTGAGGTACATTACGAACTCGGAACACCTATTAAAGGGGGTTATGAACTGCCTTTCAACCGCCAGAGGAACCGCCTTTTAGAAGTTCGGCACTCGAAACTAAGGCAACCTCTGTTGGCCCTGGACGTATGTTTCGAACTCAGAATGTTACGAGGTTCCTCACTTGGAACCAAATTCGGTTCCTAATTTTGGTCCTATGGAATGCAGACTTGCCGTTTTGGTCCCACATTCCGGTCCACCTGTGTAAATTCATACGCTCTTTTTTTATCAATTTACTTTCTGAGTTCGGAATGTTATTTGGCTCCAATAATATTAAATGGCCGAATTGACTTACGATTTCAGAACCCCACATGGCTCCAATGTTAAAAATACTATTTTCTTTCATTTTTCGGCTGGCTTTAAATAGGCCTCATTCAACATCCACAATTGTAACCCAATACACGAAAATATACAAGCTAACAAAAATCTACAGGTAATGCTAACTAAGCAATAATCTATATATAGGAATAGAACTCAATACAATTCAATTCCGAACTTTCACATCACACTAATTTTCTGAAATTTTGTTACCCTACCAAGTTTGGGTTCCCAAGAGTTGCTGAGTGGTTGAGAATGAGATGCGTAACCAAAAAATTCCTTGGGTTATTGATGTCTTTTTTCAAATAGGGCCTCATTACCTTTGGAAGAACTTGTGAGTAGCAAGTTAATAGCAAATATTATATTGAGATTGAGACACTATTAATGTTTAGTAGAAACAAATGTATAATTACCTTGTCAATTTCAAGTAAATCTAACTTTACGCCTTTAATGCACTCTGTTGCATACAACATTACGTAATAGCCACACTCTAATGTTTGCTCTTGTTTCTTGTACTGATTTAAAACAATATATAATTTGAAACATCTAAAAACACATTAATAAATCCATTTGGAAAAAAAGAAGCAATTGTACCGCATTATACTTTGAATTCGACCACTTCAAATTTGATTGCACCACCTTCCCTAGTGTCCTTCATAGCGGACTCCCAAAACTTGACAAATGCTTCCGATGGTTGGAAATGCACTGGATCCACCCAATACACTAGTTTCTTTTCTGGAAAAATCAAGATCAATCGGCAATGGTCCATAAATATTTTTTATTTAATGTTCATTAAAATGCGTAAATGATGTTTGTAAATGTAATGAAGATAGTAACTATAACCTTTCAATGTAGGGCGCAATGAACAATTTCTTATCCTTCTTCCCATGGTTTTTGTGAATGTAGTTGATTCTCTCTTGGTTTGTACAACCGATTTCTTGAGTCATCACCGGGCACATGTATCCGACCTATCCCTTCTTTTGATTATACATAAAATACATGTACCTTGAAATTAAGAATTTTTTCGCATTAGTTGTAAACAATTTGAAAGAAAGAAATAGTAAAAATTAATTATATATATATATATTACTCACAAGATATATATGGACATTAGTGTTTGATTAACTTGCTCACATTTTCACAGGTCCTTGAAATCACTCCAAAGCGCGATGATATCTTGCTTCCCACAAAATACGCAATTGTTTCCCAAAAAAGTGTAAGTTGAGTTCGTTCATGTGCTTAAAGCCAATTTTTATAGCACTCGTACGAAGTGAGGTGAGTATTTCTGAACTTGTGCTCTTGAAACCGGTTGTCTAATCTTGTCTGGTGCCGTTTGGACCGGTTTAGGTGTCATACAGATCGATTTTGGTGCATTTTGGGCCGCTTTAGGTGTTGCTGGCCGTGTGACTTTCAAATGACGATCATTTATGGGACCTGGGTATATTAGTCGACGCGGCCAAAAAAGAAACATTCCACGAGTGAGACCAACATTCTTGTATTCTCGGTCTGGAATTAGCAACATGCACCCTTCACCAACACTTTCTCCAAAGAAACTCTTGATAAACCTCCTGCAATTAGTACGGCGTGATGATGTTTCATTAACTCAAGCAAAAATCCATCGGCTACATGGAGTGGTCTATCATCTATGTCTTGATCAATGTATAGCTCACACACATGTGAACCGTACTTAACACCAATTACATTTGTTAAATATGCACAAACTTTGTATTAACGATTTAATAAATGTGAAAAGTATACCTTTTTATAACTAGCGAGGATGGCCTTGTTTAGGTAGTCGGTTTCATCTCCCGGAGTTTGAATGATTGCCCCCCGATTAACCTCAACATCTTTAGGAGAATGGTGCGATCCTCTTGATGGCGGAGTCCAATTGGGTGTCAAATAATCTAAATTCCCAGAAGCACAACGCCGATGTGTTGGATCAACTTCTGAATGAGAATGTCTTGTTGCTCAATCTGTTTCTCTTGTTGAAGTGCTTGTTTTTGCAATGTGTGGATCCGCAATGGTACCGAGTAATTCCATAGTAACGAGTAATTCCACTCGGTACTATGCCTCACGTTGGGCAAGACCATAGTATCGAGTAATTCCAAATGCCTCACATTGGGTCAAGAACGCACCCACTCCCCTAACATGCCCGGGTGGTTTGGTTTTCGGTAGTCGCACAAAAGATGTCTTACTTAAAAGTGGGTATGAATTTCCTCTCTAATTCATCATTCTTTAATGTTTCCTAAGTATCAAAATTATAGTAATATTTTAGAACACTTGAACGGGAAATAGGTAAATGAAGGAAAAAATAGTTGTAGGGTTTACCACTCATTCGGAAATTTCTTTTTCATCCTCCTTCTTGTGTATACCCTTCTTGTTTTGTCAGCCTTTGAGAAATAGATCACATGCCTCAATCTCATCCACATCCATTGGTTGTACCGTAGCTCTTGCGTCTTCCTTGGTCATCCTGGCCTCGACTACATTTTGAACATCTATTTCTAGGCATTCTTACACAAACTTTAGTGCCGCCAATCCACACCCTTCAGGGCTCAATCAGTGAGAAATGAAATTCAAACCGGCAATGTGTTATTTTTCTTTCCTCGTACCCTATGTTAGCTTGTTAGAGGTATGTCATCAGTAAAGAAATGTTAATCTAAATAATTTGCATGTTGAGCTTAAATTTACTAACGTTAAAATCATTCTCCAAAGCCCTTCTCTTATGGATCTCCCAACTCTTTGATTGAATGTGTGTGTAAGTTATCCACGGGCAATCACCTTTCTCCGAAGAAAATATGTAGTCCCTTGACAAAGTGTATTTGTGCTCCCGCCAACTCTTTCACAATATGGTAGTTGTCTTCTTTCTTAGAAATACCATATCCAGGACATCAATTTTGAAGGGTCTCTATGGGAATTTTGAACGATGGAAGTTACAATAAG
This sequence comes from Rubia tinctorum, assembly GCA_032355605.1. Lineage (NCBI taxonomy): Eukaryota > Viridiplantae > Streptophyta > Magnoliopsida > Gentianales > Rubiaceae > Rubia > Rubia tinctorum. The sequence continues at coordinate 14,926 of JAULKM010117972.1, read as the reverse complement.
TTAGAGTTAATTTTAGAATAAGAGTAGGGAAAATTATATGGGGAGCATCATTTTGGCCAATCATGACACTAACCTCATAAAAGAAAGTTTACGAGGAAAATACTACTTAAAAGATCAACTTCAAACATCTACTAAATATTTTTGAGTTGGAAATCAACTGTCACTGGGTTTTCACTACTCGGGGTACGACTTAGCTCACAATTATTATGTTATCACTACATAACAACATTAAACAATCAATATAACTGATACCCCTAAAATTATCAACCATTCAAGACTCATTGTGGAGCACCAAATAATCTAGGGTTTTAAAACACTAACCTTTACTTCAAACAAGTGGGAGCTTCAATTTGATAAAACCTAGCTCACCATCAAGTCCAAAAGAAAATGTGTTGATCTTCCCCTTCAAAAAAATGCGAAAATGAAGTGAGAACAAACCAAATATATATGAGGAATGTAGGAGTTGGAGGCATGAACACTTACCTTTGATCATAACTTGAAGAAATCATGGATTGTAGATGAAGAAAAATGAAGAAGAGGGTTGTAGTGGTTTCGTGGGGGAAAACTCGGGGTTTCTTAGAGTATTTAATACCCTTTGAAAACTCTCCTTTAATGCTATTTTTTCCGTTAGATAGCCATTTTGAACTAGAAAATCTATACTGCTCTTTTAAAAATGACCTAGGGATAGGTTCCAAACTGAAAACCTGATTTAATTAGTATATAAAAAATGGCTCCAATTTATGCAAATCAACATTGCCACAAAACCCCCAAATTCAACTCACTTCTCAAACCCTAGCATCCAAAATCTTTTAAAAATTCCCATTCCAACCACAGTGTCAAGCCCTAGATACACAAAGAAGATATCGGGGCAGCGAGCGACCGTAGCCATGAACCATTCACCGAAATTGAGGCGTCAGAACGATTCTTCAATAAAAAAAAGTGAAGGAGAGGTATGTTGAATTCTCCAAGCGTAAGGTTATCAATTCAAAAGTTATTCATGCATAATCAATTGGAGATTTGAGTCTTTAACATATGTTAAACCATTTCAAAGACCAACATCTCGTGAATTTGTTGTGTTTAGAGGAAACCATTTTTTGTAGATGAGGTTATATAATTTTATGCTAATTTGGGACAAAGCATGAATAATCGTGATGTTAATAAGGTGAATGAAAAAATAATCGTTCTTACTAAGCACACAATAAATGAGGCCCTAGGTAGCTCGTACACATCCCCAGAGAAATTGAACCTTGACGATGGCCTAGGCTCCGTAGAAATCTATCACCAATAGAGTTGGCCATCGATCATAGAAACCACGCTATTAGACCCAGTATCCATGGCTAGGAAATACTTCCATAGAACTGGAAGTACAGCAAGCCCGACAAAGAGCTATGATATAGGTGTTTTTATGGTAGAGCAGAGGCTCATTTATGTGTGGTATGTTTGAATGTTTTTCCCAAGGTTGGACACACGTGTGAGCCGACCATTGGGAATCTTATGCTTTTCTACTATGTGATGGAGGGTGTGAAGATAAACCCCAAGTACACCATTATTATGAGTATGCTCAAGGCTGCAAATACCAAAAAAAATGATCTCCCTTACGAAGGCTTGATCACCGCAACGTTGAAGAAAGCCAACGTCTAACCCAGAGACCACCCACTCTGGGAATAGTTTTATGACTTACTTTGGTTTTAGCATAAGCAGTTGAGGCTCGGAGATGGCAATAAATGGGAGCAACGAGTTATTCTGGGATAGGCAACAAAGAATGCCAAAAGGGCTAGGGAGGTGAAACTTGATAGAGCAGAGAGGTCGAGATCTCGTAAGTATTTAACATTGTTCAATATCTTATAGAAATTTTTATACACTTCTCGTACCAATTGCTAGTTGTGTATGTTTAATTTGATTTTGTTTGAGTAGTTTCCCATAGTAGCTGGAAGACTACCATCGGCCGGTACTTGAACTGCATTTGGGGCAATGTGAAAGAGACCTCAGAAATGTTAGCAAGAGAATGCCCAACACCAACGATTCATGGAGGCTCAGGGACTCCACCTTGAACTAAGCGATTATGAAGAACCACAAAACTTTGATCCAATTTTGATGGACAACGATGAGGAGGCCGAGCCGGGACAGTTCATGGTGAAAACCAAGAGAACGACCATGACTCCGAGATTGAGCACATGTTTGAGGATGTCTAGGCAACCAAAATTTTAAAATTAGTTTCTTTGTGAAATCTGTTGGGATGACTAGTAATACTTATCAAAACTTCAAGCTACAATTGTTTTATTTTGTTAAAATTTGGATGATACTATTATATGCATGAATTATGGACAATAAGTTGGTCCTTTCATTAAATTAGCCAGATTTGCTTATTTTATGTGTATTTTCTAATGCTCGTGTAAATAATTATTATGATTTAATTGTGCATACAAACCACTCAATTTAACTCATATGATTGCAAAATTTACCATTCCAGCCGAACAATTTCTGATCTCGAAAGTTAGTCGGCTCTTTAAAAAAACACGGATTCAATTCTGAACTCATAATTGATTTGGCTCGTAATACTAAATTGGGCCAATTTACCTTACGAACTCGTAAATGGGGGTTCCGAGCTCGGGTGACAAATCTGGTCCCTCTCGAGTTGAAATAATGCGTACATTTTTTGGAAATTATTTCTTTACGAACTCGGAAGCTACTTGGCCTAAGTTCAGGAAGAGCCAAATTACCAATTACAAATTCATAAACATGAAATTGGCTCTTCACATAACAAAGGCTAACATGTTCCGGACACAAAATAATCTACATATAAAAAAATCCCCAAATTCTCGTTCATCTATTCTCATTCTTAACTATTACACAAACCCTAAAGAGCGATTTCGACCTCGGGAAGGAGATTGCCTCTAACAATACATCAAAGCTAGCACAAAAGAGAAATATTAACAATGGCAAGAGGTGGTTCAAGTCGTATCTCCCGTTCTCGATCCTCTGGAAACAATCCCGGGTAGTACCATGTCAAATTTGTGTCATGTTTTGCACAAACTAGGTACAATCAATTGCGTGAGAAGGGAACGTTACTTGATTTCTATGTTGTTGATTTCAATGAATACTTGAAAATTTGATTAACCGGTCTTTTAGATAAATTTCAAGACCAATATGTGGAAACTTTGATCTTATGCAACGAATCATCGCATTTTAATTTGTATAGTCAATTCTATAGCAATCTACGGGAGGTTGCAAATGGTGATTACTCCACTAGGGTAGGGGGAATTGATATTACCCCTAACGAATGGATTTTGAATGAAATCCTAGATTGCCCTTATAGGAACCCCGAAAGCTTATATGTGGAAGGCCTCGATGGTCCTTTGAATGATGTTTACCATAGGGTAAAATGACCACTACTCTTTGATTAGCCATACGTTGACCCTATCCAGTTTAGTGTTAGGCACTTCCAACATGATGCGATAGATTTGGGTAAACAGAAGACTTTTTACCTCAATCATTTAACAATAGATCAACGTATTGTCTAAGAAATGATTGTTAGATGCTTAGTTCCGACCTTCAGACACATCACCGAGCCTACTTATACCTCCTTAATGTTATCTTATTTCATAGTGGAGGGTAGGAAAATAAACCCCCGGGGCAGAGATATTTAGGCACATGGTTTGGGTTTCCACATTAACTCGGTAGTAAGGGGCCTCCCAAATAGGAATTTTATCACTAAAATATTGAAGAAGGTCGAGGGGTGGAAATTACCGGTGAGGAGAAAATGCCAAAGTACTTAGATAAGACCTACTTAAAATATAAGAGGTGGGTGTTGGTCGATTATAAATGGTGCATGTCATAAGATACAAGGAGATGGAAAGTCGAGCAAGAGGCATAGAGTTGATGAAGAAAATTGAATTCCTGTTTTTCATTGCAGTTTCTTTAATGATTATATATAATTACATATATTTATGTCTATGTGTTTAACAATTGTAGATTATGAAAAGCCTACTTCAAAGGCGTTAGAGATTTCTATAAGTGGGTTCACAAGGAGTTCGCATCCATGAAGGCGAAGATTATGAAAATTGAGAAAAGACGAGTGTACGAACTTTATCTCGCTTCCAGCCACCATCCTCGTTTTGACCGATCCACATCGACGGGTGATCTTGAAGATGACTTGGAGTCACATCTACCATAGATGTTGCTTTGTTCACCTAATATTTATCCGTTTTGAACTATTGATGGTTATAGGATGATTCCTATTTCGTGACTTTAGGTTTAAACATTCGCTTATGTTTGACTTATTATTTTCTAGTTTTAATGGTTTGTAAGAGGATGTGATATTTTCTATGAATGCTATTTTAATTGATCAGTTTTTTGATTATGAGTTCATCTTGGTTTGTTTTACTCCTTAAACCAAAATAGAAGTAACATTTAAATCGAATCTTTGATCGAGCAAATTTGACGCACTTAACTGTCAAAACAAAAATATTTACAAACGATGACACTTCTTCTGTTTTCTTTTCTTGGTAACCATTTTGGCCCTCCTCCTTTTACAGCTTACCTTACCATGAACGTCCATCCAAATTCCCTCATCATGATCATTGTGGCCGAAGGAACAATTCAAGTTATGATCGTCCTCCTCAAGCAAGATAGCATCATCCATTCCAACACACGTTGTATTGTGACAGAACCCAAGAATTTATTCAACTTCAAGTTCTTCAACAAAAGCTTTTTTTCCTTCCAAAACAATCTCCCACCAAGGATCGGGAAGTTCCCTTAAATAAAAAACCTGGTGCGCTTGAGAAGCCAGTACAAAAAAATCTTTCCGCCAACCGATCCGACTACTATCAACAAGGGTGAAACCAAAATCCTCAGTCCGCTGCCCATTGTTGAAATTAACCCAATAACATTTAAAAACTGCAACTCAGATAGTGACGTAGTTAAGCTCCCAGATATCTGAAATTGTTCCACAGTAACACTGATGAGCGTACATAGGATTATTATCACTTCCATTATCGATATGTAAAGCTTCAAAGATGAGACACACTCCACTATTCTTAGACACACCCTTATCATCCACTAATTTTGTGGCAAAAGTAAAACCATCCATTTTGTACCCTTTATAAGAAAGTATAGTACTCGGTGGTCTACGAGCCAACCATTTAACTTTCATTGGATGATCGCCCACGGCTACATGATTACGCAACTATGACACAAAAGTCCCACTGTGTAATTGTAGGACCTGAGTTTCATTGAAATTAGGGTTGGTGACTCTAATGGCATCCATTTGAATCTCTCTATATATGGGATAACATATTCCTGATTGCGAAGAACATAACAGTACATAGATCTTCCGTGCTTGGACTAAAAAGTTTCCCCTACCTAACCCCATGATCTTCTAACCTTCCCTCATGTCTATGAGTTGGAACCCCAACCAAAACAACCTCATTCATGTAATTAGTGAAAACTAGATGACCTCTTCTGCCACATACCAATATACAATACTTGCATCAGGCATGCACTAATTCTTTAAAAAATGCTTAAATATTTTCATGTACCTCTCAAAAGGGTACATCTACCTCTGAAACACAGGACCACAAACCTTGACCTCTCGCACAAGATGAACACACAAGTGGACCATACTGTCAAAGAATGAGGGGGCAAAATACATTTCAATTTGGCAAAAAACTTCGACGGTCATTGATTGCAAATGGTCCAACTTCGACACACTAATGTTTTTGCTACAAATGGACTTGAAAAACAAACATAACTTTGTAATGCACAATCTTACATGGGATGGAAATGATGATCGAATTGCAATGACATTTAATTCCTGCATTAGATTGTGACAATAATGAGACTTGAACCAAATCAACTTCAACTCCTCAATTGAGACACAAGTACTGATGTTGAAAGAATATGCGGCAGGGACCTTAACACTAATAAGGGTCTCACAAAATGATTTCTTCTCGGAATGAGAGATAGAATAGTAAGCAGGGGCCTAGTAACAATTTTCACTAGAACTCACTGACCCTAGGTTCTTCTTAATTCCTATATCAACAAATTCTAACCGAGCCTTGAGCTCGTCCTTTGTTTTCCCAGGGGTATTCAACAACGTCATGACCAATGAATCACACACTCAATGTGTATGACATCGAGACAGTGCCTAACGTCAAAATGCTCCCAATAAGGCAATCTACAGAAAATGGAGCATTTATTTCAACTCACATCTACGAGCACTTTACGTTTCTTCTTCTCAAAGACATTGGGAAAATTCTTCACAGTTTCAAATATCTGAGTGTCTATTCGTGCAACCGGTGCTTCTCTAGCCTCTACTTCCCCCATTGAACCAATTTTTTTTGCCAATCACTATGGATGGTCCCCCGGAAGGAACCTACGATGGCATTGATGTATATTTTTACAACCATGCTTCAATTGGTGATAATAAGTCTCCTTCTCACACACAAGACAAGCAAAGTGGCCTTTCACAAAGTATCCGGACAAATTACTGTATGCAGGAAACTCATTAATAGTGCAAAAATAACATCGCTTTCAATGTAAAGAAATTTGCAATACTACCGTCATATGTTCGAACACCCTCATTAAATAGATTCAACAAATCCTCAACAAGAGGATCAAGATACAAATCTATATCATTATCCGATTTCTTAGGGCTGGAAATCATCACAGTAACAACACATACTTACGTTTCATTATCAACCATGATGGATGGTTGTAGATAACCAACATAACAGGCCAAGAGCTATGTGTACTTCTCATATTACCAAATGGGTTCATTTCATCGGTACATAGGCCGAACCTCAAATGTTAGGGGTTTTTTAGCCAAACTTAGGGTAAAAGGCATCAATTTTTTTCATTGCTCACCAGCCGAAGTATGTCTAATCACATCATCCATTGGTCAATCCCTCTCTGTGTGCCAACACAACAATTTGGCATCTGCCTTACACGCAAATAACTTTTGCAATCGAGGAACGATAGGGAGGTACCACATAACTTTTGCCGTGGTTTTTTTCTTTGTTTTAGTTAACACTTTCGCACCCACCGCAATGGGCACCCCTCTTCAATTTGTAACGAGACTCACCACACACTCGGTATATTTCTCATATTCTTTCCCCCGATACAACATACAATCATTCGAGAAAGCATGTATTTTTTTTCAATTCCAATCCCATCAGGCAGGGAACTATTTTCGCGGCATAAAACCTATTCGACATAAGATTACCTTTGAGGAGAAATTCCCTAAATATTTCAAGAGTTTTGGTCATTGACTTATCGGTCCATCCAAATTTGGCCTTCAAATTCATTATCTTAAATGTCGCACTAAGTATCGAATGTTTGAAACCATTGTACAATGGTGTCTCTTTGTCGTCAAGTAAAGCTTGTAAAACCTTGAGTTTACCTTTGAACTCTCTTGTAATATCCTTCACCATTTCGTCAAATTCCCCGTTCCCATCTAATTCATCTACCATATTCGTGTTACTCAACTCGTCCCAGTCGTTTCTCCAACTTCCCTGTGTCATACCCAATTAATGTAGCTAGTTTGAAGCCCTCTCATTCTGAGATGTCCCCACAATTTCTTCCTCCCTAAATACACATCATTTCTACAATATTTACACGGGCACCGGGCTCGCACAATTAGAAGCATCTTCAAACGAACGTAAGAAATGTTTCAATTAATGGCATGTAATTGGGTGATTTTCTAAAATCATTACCAATGAGTTCATTCATGCATTATCCTACAAGTCAATTACAATGCAACCCGTTACCATTATTACAACAATAACCAAAACCCACTCTAATACTACAAACCCTAATTCAATATTTATATATGTAAAGCCCTAATTTCAAGATAATTCCAAACTATAAATTTATATAATACTAACCTTCTCCAATGGAAAATGACGTTCTTAAATGTATTAACTTTACTTCTTCATCGATGGATTACAAAAGGAGCAAAACCCTTCAACTTTGATTCTTTGTGAGAATTTGAAGAAATGGGTGCGTTTTTCTTCTTCTTATGTACAGAGTTTGGAACCCACTTTCATAATAAATATTTCCAAAGTAAAACCCCTTCCGAGTTTTGAAAGGGATCCCGATAGACCTTTCGAACTCATAAGGTCTTTCATCTTTTAAGAAATAGCAGAAGCTGCCTTTTACGAATTTGCAAGGCATGTCGGGGCCTTGTTCCAAACTCGGAACAAGTGCCAATCAAAGCGGTTTGACACAACCGCCTTTAATTAACGCTAATTAAAGGTGGTTATTTGGAAACCGCCTTAATTGGAGAAATAACCGCTTTTAAAATGGTTTTGCGGGTTCCGACCCTTTATCAAGGTGGCTCTCCGTTTTTCTCCCCGAAATGCCTCCTATCGTAACCTTTAATAGGCTGGCCTCTACTAGTGAACGTTAAGTAGTTATAATTATGTCCCGATTAATGCAAGTTGAAAATTTTATCTTAATCTTTTCTAATCTACAGCTTAAAACTTGGTCTTTCAATAACTTATGGAAAAACCATTTTTTGAGAGATGGACCTTTAAATGATTCAGTTATTTTGAATGTTGGAAGAAACAAATTTACAACACTAATGATGAAATATAATAATTTCCAAAATGTCTGGTTTTGAAATAGAAACTCATAAATATAAAATTTTGGTGAAAATTAACTTCATACTAAATTGGTAAATATGCCTTATAAAAATGTATCTTAATATTATATAATCTATATGATAAAGTTGCATATATATATATATATATTTGTTCAAATCACACAACTGGATAAATAAAACAAGGAAACCCTTTCAATAAGCAGTGTACGTATAATAAAATAAACCAACATTTTTCGACGTTCACATTTAATACAACCAAAATATATTGAATCTGGAAACATAACCAAACATCTTTAGAATCGGGTTGGTTTAACTGTGCCTTTGGAACCCTGGAAGACATGTACCGCAATACTTATCCCCATACATAAATGCTTCTCTAATGTCTATTGGGGCAGTTGAGTCGAATATGCCACCCCCACACCCATTTCCTGCAATCATATCAAATTTGTCCAACCAATTATGCTCTTATATCCCATATACAAGATGAACTGGTCGGAACTGAACTAAATTGATTTGAAACGAATTGAATTGAATTTAATTGAATTTAAATTAAGTGTGTTAAAAAATAATAATAATAATAATATAATTAAATAAAGTTAAATTTCACGAAATTAAAGTTTTACTGAAAAGAACTAAATTTAAATGAACATTGATAAATTATGGATAATAGGCAGCATCTAGAAATTAAAATAACAATAAATTACTGACCACTGCTTCTATTTATAGATGATGATGATGCCACAACTGCAGGTACGGGTTGTGCTGCAGCTACAACCTTCCAAAGGAATTGTCCATGTTTAATTTAAAACTATAAATCTTGAACGGTATATAATACTGGTACAATTTTATTGCACAAGAATTGTAATTACAAATTGAGTTCGTCTCTTATACGATCTTTCCATAAGTCATGAAAAGACCAAAGTTTAAAGTGCAAATTAGAATAAATGAAGATAAAATTTTCGAGTTGTATAAATCGGGTTATAAACTTTATAACTACATGTTGCATAATAAAATTTTAATATTGCAACTAAGAGCTTTTATCTTTTATTATTCTAATTAAATCTCGTCTTTTCATAAACCTATAGAAATAAGGTCTTTTCCAAAACTTTGCTATAGTATTTATTTAGTAAAGAAAATACCCTGGTTAAATTTAGGGGCGGTGGAGGAGGTGGAGCCTGGTGCGAAATATTCTGTCCACCTCGATGTACATGTGTAAAAAATCAAATCATATTATTCCTTTGTGAATGGGAGGACAAGAAAAATTTACCTACTTCCTAGGTTTCTTTCTATGTAACATACTTCCCTTTTAGGGTTATTTTCTCAAATTAACTCAATTTTTTAAAAATTCAATTTCATTCACGTGAATCCAAATAACTAAACCTATAGTGTCATATAGAGAGTAATGAGTGAGGATATTACTTTCATGCTGACGACCACATCAAGATTTGAAAATATAGGTTTGTTTCTCATGTACCAAAAGTATCTCTTAATATATGAATCTCAGCTTTGGATTCTAAATGACCAATTAGTTTATAAAAATTCCAACTTAAAGTTACAAAGGTCCACGCGAAGTTTCAAACATAAAGACCCGTTCAAACATAGAAATAGAAATTCATCTTGAGGACTAAAACAAACTGTTACAATCAATCAGTTAGATGATTAGATTTGTTCTTATCTTGATGACTAGCATAGAGTTATATTAGGACTAGTCTACCTTAACTCATGTGCTCTCTATTTATTCTCTTTCATTATGAATGATAAATCATCACGGGAAATATCTTCTATCAGGGTATCAGCAAACCTGGTCCAAACTCTTCCAAAAATTCTAAACCCTTTTCGGCCGCCTCTCCTCTTCTTCCTCCTTTGGCCGCCACCTCTCCTATCCATCTCCTTCTTCGTTATTTTTTTCTTCTTCTGTCATCATGTCTGAAGAAAAATTATCTTACACTACCTTGCTCCACATGATGACTATCAAATTTTCATCGACAAATTATTTATTGTGGAAGCGTCAGATTGGTTATGTTTTTAAACCTCAGAAGTTGTTCGGTTTTCTTGATGGCAATAAACTATGCCCACAGCTTCGCACTCCTCCAGAAGATGGCGGCGCCTCCTCTCTCACCTATGGTCAGGCTGCCACCACTCCTACCTGCGATGGTGCCAAGGCCGACCCAATGAAGGCCTATCTGAAGGCCAAATCAGAGTATGATCAATGGGTCGATGAAGATCAACTTACGTGCAATCTTCTTTTCTCCTCTCTCACGCCATAAGCTTTGACGGAAATTCCTAACTGTGCAACATCAAAGGACATCTGGGACAGTCTGAAAGCCATTTATCATGACAGTAGTGCCTCTACAATTCTCCGTCTTCATGGAATTCGCAAGACTGGTACAATTCATGACCTTCACCTTAAGTTTAAGGATATTTTTTAGCAGTTATCTATGATGGGTTCTCCTGTGTCAAATGATGATAATATTATATGGTTCTTAACTGCTCTTGGTATAGAATTTAAGGATTTTTCTACACCATTAATAAATTCATCGCCCACTCCGTTATATGCTGATGTTCTGTCACGTGCAAAGAAGCACGAGGCTTTTTTGAAATATTTACAGGGACATTCAACCCCTGCTACTGGGCCGGCTGCATTCACTGTGGTGGATTACCCCCCGGCCGACCGCGCGTGGGATCCCGCGCCAGTGAGAGGTGGCGGCGCGTACGGTTCACGCGCCGCCAGAGGTGGACGTTTCAGCGGACGCCGTGGTGGTGGGAGGTCCGCTGGGCAGTTTTTGGCTGGGGATGGTCATGGGCAGCTGCACTGTACTTGGTATGGTCGTCCCGGTCACTATGCTACGACTTGTTACAGGATGCTTGCACAAACTAGTTCTCAGGCTTGTCGCACTAATTCTACCCATCTTGCTGAACGCTTCCAGTCGTCTCTAAAGTTAGAACCTACTAGGCGCACCTCCGGTTGGTACATCGATTCCGGCGCCACCAGTCATATGGCACATCTGCTTCTGGTTTGGAGACTGTGACCCCTTATTCTGGTAATTCTTATGTCTCAGTTGGTAATGGTACATCTATTAGGATTTCTCATGTTGGTGACTCTAAGATTTCTGATGATTTGATTTTATCTGATGTTCTGGTTGTTCCCGCGATCACTAAGAACTTGTTGTCCATTAGTAAATTGACCAGAGATTTAAATGTTTTTGTCACCTTTGATGATCAGAACTTTGTCATTCAGAAAAATGTTTCCAAGGCAGTCGTGGGTAGGGGCCACAGTGATGGTAGTCTTTATGTATTGGATAGAGGCGAGACATCACTACTTTCTCATTTGTAGCATAATAAAGGTCGGGCATCCTACGAGCTTTGGTATGCTTGCTTGGGTCATACGCCGACATCAGTCATTTCCAGTTTACAGAAGTCTGGTTTGCTTCTAGTTTCTTCATTATTTCCTACTCCGCACACCTGCGCCCCATGTGTAATGACAAAGGGTCAGCGGTTGGCTTTTGTTGAGAACCATAAACGTGCTGCGCACGTCCTTGATTTGATTCGTTGTGACTTGTGAGGCCCTTCCTCTATTTTATCGTCGAATGGTTTTTTCATACTATGCCTTATTTTTGAATGATTATTCTCGTTTTACTTACCTTTATCCACTTCGTCGAAAGTCGGATTTTGTTAATGCTTATTTACAGTTTGAGGCTTTGGTAGAGAATCAGTTTTCGTCCAAAATAATGGTTTTTGAGATTGATAGGGGCACTGAGTTCCTAAATACTCGATTGAGGTCCCATTTTGTCAGTAAGGGCATTCACCATCATATCTCGTGTCTTTACACTCCAGAGCAGAATGGGCGTATGGAGCGCAAACATAGGCACGTCGCTGAAATGGGCCTTACCATGTTGTTTCACTCGCATATACCTATTTCTTATTGGGATGATGCCTTTGCAACGACTGCCTACACGATCAATCGATTGGCTACCCCCATTCTTCAGGGCGTTTCTCCTTATGAGCTTCTCTATGGTCACACCCTGACTTACTCGAATTTCCATCCATTTGGGTGCCGGGTTTTCCTTTTGTACGACCATACGCCGATCACAAGTTATCTCCACGCAGCATTCCTTGTGTTTCATCAGCTACAAATCTTAGTACAAAGGTTTTGGTGTTTTGATTCATTCACCGGCAGAGTCTACATCACCCGACATGCTCGCTTTGATAAGACGTATTTTCCCTTTGCCTCCTTCACTAGTTCTGGTTCAAGCTCGCATTTCTCCATCCTTGATGTTTCAGCATTTATTGATCCTGATGGCGATCCTTCTTCAGTGCTTGCCCCAGCCACACCGTCATCGCCGCCCTGCATCATTTGTCATGTCGCTCCAATTGGTTACCCCTACATAGTACCAATTGGTTTTATTATAGGAGCCCATGATTCTAATATGGTATCAGAGCCCAAGGTTGTCCCGTTACCCCATTCTATCCACGTTTGCACGATGATTCATACTGTTGCATGTGAGGGGCGTGTTAGAGCCCCACATTGGTGGTTAACATTCATATAACTCAATATATAAGATTATAGGTTACCCCTACATAGTACCAATTAGTTTTATAATAGGAGCCCATAATTCTCATAGTAAGCAATCATAGAACCAATGAACAATGTCCAAAATACAAGTGCAATGGGGATGCAGCCCCGTTTCAAAAAAGCGAGACCTAATTGGTCTCAGTATGTCAAAACAAAATGCTACCTAAAGAAGGCAGTAGTGCATAGGTGGAGTAACTACATACAAACGATGTCTGAGCATGTAAACTACTAAGTGATATGCTAGTACATGAGTCTCCGGTCTATGCAGTAATCTAAACTAGCAAGTAAGAGTATGCGCCGGTGTGAGTATCCTCGTGGTACCCGAAAGCACAATGGCTAAGCAAGGGTCTGAGATCCTTCTTTACCCCCGAGTAGTGAGACAGATGATGTTGTGGTAAAGGCAGTGCTGGAGGAGAACCTTGTTGGGGTGTATACCTCTCTGTGCATGCCATACATATGCAGCTGATGATGTTCCAAATGAATTGCCGATATAGTGAAGAGTGAAGTGTCAATGATTTACCGCCAAGTGATGTACCAATGATGCTCCAGTGATGGTGATCCGAATGGTTTCTAGCCAGGTGCATCAGAGGAGTATGCCTTAGGGTGCTTGAGATTGTGAGCAAGATCCCACTGAGGGTCAAAATGCGAGCCTCTAAGTAGTGTGTGATCTTACCTTCAATCCCCCATGGGATAGTGTAACCATGTCTTCATTGCAGTGGGACCTCCTGGTATACTTATTCCGTGTACACTGGTGTGAAAGTTTTGCAACTGTCCACCCAACTTTTGGTAAGTGGGCAACCGCGGACGGGTTTAAAGTTACCTTGCTGCACCGCCAAGGTAGTACATATCAGAATTTTGGATATGGTGGCACCACCGATATAGTGCCAGAGTGGCTATTCTATAATAACCTTCCCACCTTTGGTAAGTGGGCAACCATAATCAGATTTGATGCAATTGTGCGTTACCGGTTGGCACGGTGGTGCCACCGATTTAATACCAAAGTGAGCCATCTTAACCGCTTAACTCTGCGTTGCAGTTTGTACTGCCTTTCCCACTTTTGGTAAGTAGGCAACCATTTATGGATTTGATGTTATTGTGCTTTATCGGTAGGCGCACAAATTGTCATTTGTGATTGTTTGGTGCCACCAATATGGTACCAAATTGAATCACAATAACCGCTTGACTCCGCGTAGCAGTTTGGACTGCCTTCCCACTTTAGGTAAGCGGGGAACCATAATCGGAATTTGTGTTTCTGCGCATCACCGGTGTAATGAGCAGGTCTGATTTTCAGTCAAATTAATGCTACTGACATGGCATTAATAGCGCGTTTAGGCGCAATGGTCTGTACCACCTTTCATAGTTTAGGTAAATAGGTAACCGTGTGCCGGATTTAATGGACCATGCACTACTGGTGGGGTGTGTGGGAATTGCTGGTTGGCCAAGAGTGCGGTGTTTGCTGGTGGTACCAATAACTGGAAACAATTTATACAACATAGTGTAAATTTGGACGAAAATCTGGTGCTTGAGGTTAGGGGCTGATGCTGGTTTTCCTTCCTTTACTAAGTTGTTTCTTGAATTCCAAATATAGTAAATTGTGGTAAGCATTGCAAGAATACCAGCCCTTGCAGTGTCCTTCACACTGTGCACCTCTCTTATGATCCATCTAGCCGCTCATTTGATTGTATAACACCTTCTTCGCAGCCCCATCTATTCCTTTACCGGATCCCAAATTTCTCTTGTAAACTCACAAC
>JAULKM010117956.1:0-21528 GCA_032355605.1 Rubia tinctorum | reverse complement strand
AGTTGAATCAGATTCCAATTGTAATTAGGGTATTGGTTCGAAAATCACCCTATAAATAGAGGGGGATGAACCAACGATTTTTATCAACTTTTATCAATCAAATATTAAGAATTTTGAGTTATTCTCATTATCTTCATTATTGTTTAATCCCGTGGGTTAATTAAGTTTCAATTTCCTTTGTGAGTGTACCCAGCGGACTAGCCGCTTATAAAGAACCATTGTGATCTAAACCTGCGGGTTATTTAGAAAGCAAGTCGGAGTTGAGTGTACCCTACGGGCTAGACGCTGCAATTTCATGCGTTTATTCTAGGTTTGGCCAAAAACCTAGTATAAGCAAAGATCCAATTTCCCACAATCCAGTGTCTTCGCAAGGAGATTCATACCAAATTAACTCTTCATGTTTCACACTATGGTTTTAAAATTCACCATAGAGACCGTTTGAGATCGATACATTGGACATGACGGGTCTACAAAAGAAGGCAATGTCCATGTTATCCAAGAGTTTGCGAGAATACAAATACATGTTGTCAAGAGATTAATTTTTTTGGATAAGAAAGGAAATCGCTTATGGTTAACTTACACACACATTCAACCAGAGATTTGGGAGATTCACAAGAGAAGAGCTTTAGAGAAAAGAAAAAATGTTAGTACATTTTAAAAATAATAATAATTATAGTGGATTTAGATTAACTTATCCTTAGTTGTGACACTTCTATTAATGAAATTCTACCATAGGTGATACGAATTAGGGTTTCTTAATTTATTTATTCGAGAAAGATTTTAGGAGGATAACACTATACTCTTTTTTCCACTAGTTTTATCCTCCTAAAACCCTAATTCAATAAATAAATTAAGAAACCCTAATTCATATCAATAAATAAAGAAACCCTAATTAGGGTTTTAGGAGGATAAAACTATACTTTTTTAAAAAACTGAAATATATGACTAATAAAAGTGTAAAGTGATTTAAAGCGTCGACCCTCCCTCCCCCCAATTTATATGAGGGAGGTTCGGCCATTTGAAATCAGAAAGAAAACATGATTTGGTAATTCCTGTTAGAATTTGGAATAACTTATGTCAGATTTAAGAAGCTAAAATTATAACAAACTAAAATACATAAAATATAAAGTGATACGGCTGAATTCATCAAGTTAAAATTTAACTTGAATGAATTTTGCCTTATCTAATCTTACCAATATAATCCTTATGAAATCGAAATTGAATATTCTAAACCCTAAATAAGAGAACCGAAATTAACTCTTCTAGCGCCAACATGGCCTAGTTAATGGGCCTTATTCTAAATTAAGATAAAATAAATTGATCACACTATCTTACTAAAAAAACCCGATGGAAAAAAGAGTATAGTGTTGTCCTCCAAAAAATCCTAATCCAATAAATAAAGTAAGAAACCCTAATTCGTATCAATAGGGAACTAGGGTTGAAAACCAACATACTGCTTCGCCGTGCCTTCACCTTCACCTTTGTCGCTCCACCTTCACCACATATGCTACCACCTCCACCACCTCTGTTGCTACCTCCTTTGCTACTTCGCCACACAACCTCCTCTATTGTTCCACTTCGCCACCTCCTCTACCTCTCTGCCACCTCCACCACTGCTCTGATCTGAAAACCCTCAACACTAGATCTCAAAACTTCCCACACTAGCACCACCCCAAAATCCACCGCCAACGTCTCGACCTTTCCGTCAAAACCACCTATCCCAAGTCATTGAATTAGCGCACCACCATCGTTGGAGCCTTAATCACTCAGCCCAGCAGCCACTCCCAAAATCCAAAACCCACTCGCCTGTAGCCCAACAGCTACCCCCAAAGCCCACCACCCTCACCCAAAACGACGGAGAAGAAACCCAAAACCCAAGGAGTAATGCCCCCAAAACAATGAGAAAGAAAAAAAACCCAATAATGACTGAGAAAGAAAGTGTAGAAGAACGACGGAGAAAGAGCGTAGAGAACAACAACGGATAAAGAGTGTGGAAAAGAAAGAAAAAGATAAAATAAAGAGAAGGAGAAAGTAGCAAGGAAAATTAGGGCTTAGGGGCAGTATAGACATTTTATATTTTTATATATTTTTTTTAGAGGGGTAAAATACTCTTTCAGTGAATTCCGGCCTAAATCTGCCAGAATGGGTACATTTGCACATACACTTACTATCTAGGGTTATATATGCACTTTCAATTACCAAAATGTTATATTTGCACTTATGTGAATTAGGTAGGATTATATGTGCACTTTTCTCTTGTTGTAATATTCTCAAGTTTCATTGTTTACTAAGGAAATTAAGTGATGAAGAATGAATTCTAAATTACTAATTGTCAGTTGATTCTCCTTGATGGAATCCTTAATTATTGACATTGTATATTATTTGATTAGCATAATTTTAGTTGTGTTTTAGCATTATTGTAGCTATGTACATTATAATATTATATATACCGGTGAGTATGAATGAAAACACATATCTTTATCCAAAATCCTTCATTCATCTTTTTTAATCATATATTCCATGGTAAACTCAATCTCGTTTTCATATTCTTAACAACAATGATTCATCCATGCCATTCACATTCATCAACATCCATAATACCATCAAACTCACTACTACAAACTATCTATCATGAAAAATGCAACTGGAATATATTCTAACTGGTCATGACTTATTTCAATATGTTGATAGCTCTCTTCCATCACCTATACCCACTGTAACTGCAAATAATGTTACTAGCCTCAAATCATCATATCTCTTATGGACAAGGCGAGACAAACTTCAGTATGGTGCTCTTGTTGGAACCCTCTCTCAATCTCTCATTTTGCTTGTCTCTCGAGCGAATGCTACCAAAGATATGTGGGATATTCTTGGAAAAACATATGCAAATCCAAGTCATGACCATATTAAGAAATTGATATATCAGTTCAAAAACTTATCCAAAGGAACTCAAACCATCACATAATATATGCAGGACATTAAGGGATGCGTTATTGACCTCGAAGTTTTAGGTAAGCCTGTCAAACATGAAGATCTCATCAATAAAGTTGTTCTTGGTCTCGAAACCCCTTACAATTCCATCGTTGACTCTGTCAATGGTCGGGATATACCAATTTCTTTTGAAGAGCTATATTAAAAGCTGATAAATCGAGAGCTAACCCTCAAACAAAGTCAACCTGACTCATCATTTCTAGCAACAACTTTTGCGGTTTATACTCGTCCACAGAGTTGCAACTTTGGTTGATCTAATGCTCCTGGAATTCTGCCAACTCCCGGTCCAAATGCTACCAATTAGAATTGTCCCTTTTTGGGTAAGTGTCACCGGTATAGAGATCAAGGTCATGTCGTCTCACAATGTTCTAATTTCACTGAACAATTTCCTAATGTTATTCCACCTCACCAGTTAAGTTATGTCAAGGCTTCTTATCATAAGCCTAATGCCCCATGAGTTTATGCTATTGCACATGGTTCATCCTCGACATCACCTTGGCTACTTTGTAGCGGTTCTTCTCATCATGTCACTGTTGATCTCCAAAATCTATCTCTTCATGCCCCATCTAATGGCAATGAAGAGCTCATTATTGGTGATGGTACATGTTTATATATCTCTCACACTAGCTCCCTTACTCTTTCTCATCTTTTCTCCTAACTAAAACTCAATAATATTCTTTGTGTACCCTCTATGTCTTACTCTTATTGCCACTACTTGTGAAACTGAACCCAAAACAATTGCTCAAGATTTGAAAAAAGTTGGGTTGGAGGAAGGCTATGGATGAGGAGTTTCAGTCTCTTCTTCGAAACAAACTTTGGATCTTGTGTCCCCATCCGAACATCAAAATATGATTGGCAGCAAATGGATATTTTGTATTGGGCAGAATCCTAATGGTACCATCAAGCAGTATAGAGCTCGTCTTGTAGCAAGGGGCTTTCATCAATGACTGGGCTTGAACTATAATGGAACTTTTAGTTCCGTCATGAAATGGGATACTGTTCGCCTAATACTATCTCTTGCGGTTAGTCAAGGTTGTACTTTGCGCCAGCTTAATATTAACAATGCTTTCTTGCAGGGTACTCTTATGGATGACGTATGCACATCACAACCTTCATGTTATAGTGATTTTTCAGTATCCAGATTATGTGTGCA
Source organism: Rubia tinctorum (assembly GCA_032355605.1). Lineage (NCBI taxonomy): Eukaryota > Viridiplantae > Streptophyta > Magnoliopsida > Gentianales > Rubiaceae > Rubia > Rubia tinctorum. The sequence goes on along the minus strand of JAULKM010117956.1, from coordinate 17,384 downwards.
AATTAAGTAAAGCATTGTATGGTCTTAAACAAGCTCTAAAGGCGTGGTATCAGGTGCTTCACCAACTTATATGCTTGAATTCGAGTTCAAAAATACCATCTTCGATCCCTCCTTATTTACTCTACATTAAAATGATTTAATAATTAATTTTTTTGGTCTATGTAGATAATATTATTTTACCAGCAATGCTTCAAAAATTCTTGAAGAGTTTATGTCTTCTACATCCCAACGGTTTTCTCTCAAGGATTTAGGTGAATTATCATACTTTCTGGGAGTTGAAGTTTTGCCGCATCCCGTTGCAATGTTCTTGATCCTAAAGAAGTAAATTTCTGACATTTTGTGCAAGGCTAATATTGATGTGTGAACTCTGAACACTTATTTTGGTAGTCGAATTGATGATGAACGACTCCGAAATTAATTAGACGAAGGTTGGAGTATAACCTCCATCCAACGTTGTATGATCAACGGCAGTTGGGCTTGAACCTCCGTTGAAAGTGATGTACAATGGCTCCGTTGTTTACTTTTGTGCACTTTTGGGCAAACTTCCAAAGTTGGAACATATGTCTAGAGTACACTAAAGTAGACAACGGCGGTTGAATCACCATCTAAGAAACCCTACAAAAATATGCACTAAAAACTACTATTTTAAGGTATTTCTGAGGGAGGAAGTGCCTTTGGAATTTCACTTCCCATGCCGATAGCTATTTTAGAAATGTCTCTGAATTGCACAAAACAAGACAAGGGCAGTTGAATCATCATATATAAAATCCTACAAAAATATGCACCAAAAGTTATTATTTTAAGGAATGTCCGAGGCATTTTTGGAAGAGGTTTCGAATTCGGAATTGGTTTCTGGAATGCACTAAAGTAAAAAAGCTAAAAAAAATTCCACCTTTATAATGGAGTGCAACTGTTTTTCCTTTCATTCTTCCATCTTTCCTTTCATTTTTCCTTCCTTTTCTTTCTTTCTTCCTTCTACTCCCCCTCCTTCCCCAAATCTAACACTTTCTCCTTTTAGTTTCCATATGTGAATCCGCAGTGGCGACTTCAAATATGAAGAAGGTGTTGTGATAAAATTCATATTACCATGGTATGGTTTCTTCTCCGTTTTGAGTTTCTTAATGGTAAAACCATCTATCAAATTTGATATATGTTATTTTAAAGGTGGATTGATGATTGTTTGAATATTTATTAGTATGGTTTTGATTGTAGGTTTTGATATGAGTGTGAGAGATGATGATGACCGTGATTGTGTTATGTTGATGGTGAATGTCGATCTGTGTTCATATCATATAATGGTATGGTTTCTTCTCCATTTTGAGTTTCTTAATGATAAACCACCCATCAATTTTGTTGTGTGCCATTGTTCAAGATGGATTAATGATTGTTTGAGTGCTTATTATTACGTATTTGATTGTAGGGGGGTTTGATATGAGTGTAAGAGATGAACATGAATGCCAGTTTGTTTTCATATAAAAAATGGGATGATATGGTAGATGTTAATTTTTTGGTTTCAACATAACTAGAGCCCAACTTTTTTATTAACTTTCGAGGCCACTTCCGAAATCGGAAGTGGTTTCTGAATTATTTTTTTGATGTCGGAAAAATAGGTGGAGGTTAAAAAATAAGCTTCCACGGTGCTCGGAAGTGCCATGGAAGGAAACAATCAACGGTGATTGTGGAATCGGTTTCTAACAACAACACATGTTGCACGACGGTGCCATTGACGCATTTCAGATCACCATCTAAACCCCATTTTCATCGCCGTTAATGCCTTTGTTCTGTACTAGTGAAGCCACTCCCCCATTCTATACTTTCTCAGTTCACAAAATCGATCATACTTCTTGGTCGATAGTCTTAAGGGTGCATGATAAGGAATGAATTCTAAATTACTGATCGTCAGGTGATTCTCCTTGATGGGCTCCTTAATTATAGCCTTTGTATATCATTTGACTACCATAATTGTAGTTGTGTATTAACATAAGGTTAAAATACCGATATAACCCTACCTATTTAACATAAGTGCCAATATAACTCTCAGCTAATTTTTAGTGCAAAAATAACCTTAACTAGTTAATATAAGTGCCAATATAACCCTCAGACCCAATTTCCGGCACTGACTTCCATTTTTCGGCGTTGATTGTATGTAAAATGTCCAAAATATCATTAGTGTTAAAATATGAATTTGAGTTGACAAATTTACTCTTAGAGTTCACCGGACCGCCGCCGACCGCCGCCAGAATAGGTAGGGTTATATCACCACATTATGAAAACCGATAGGGTTACATCAGCTTATTCTTAAAACTTAGGTCCTGTCGAGTTCAGCTTATTTCATCTCCAATAAATTCAACTCAACTCCAATCAGCTCTTCTCAACTCTTCTCAGCTCCAATCAACTCTTCTCAGTTTTTCTCAACTCTTCTTAGCTCTTCTCAACTCCTCTCATCCATCCTCAACTCCTCTCAACTCTTCTCAGCTCTTCTCAACTCATCTCTAATAATTTCATATTGTTTACTTTCAACTCCATTCAAATATTTTTAATTTAGAAAATTCTTTAATCTATTTTGAATTTGAAACTTATAACAAATGTTGTTCATATTTGAATGTATAAATTATTAAAATTCATATTACTTGAAACTCGATAACGTTAGGATTCGAATTATGTGATTACATAATAATATTTATATTATGTATTAAATTTTAAATAAATTATTTAATTTACATGCTATTATATATATCATAATTTATTATTAATTATTATTTAATTAGTATATTAATATGTAATATAATTAAATAATTGATTATATTTAACATATTTCAATTAACATATTCCCTCCATTTCTCTATTTGTGGCACCATAGGTATAGGTGCTTGGATTTAGGTGACGAAAATGAGTGGATGAAATTGAATGTAGAAAGTAAAACGTAGAATGAGTGGATGAAATTGAAATAATCTTGCCAAAAAGGAAAGTGTGTCATTCAAAAAAATCCCAATAAGGTAAGTGTGCCACAAATAGAGAAATAGAGAGAGTATTATATTTTTATTATTAATTTTTTTTAAATATCATGAAATTTTGAAATATTAATTTAAAAATATTTAATTAATTCTCACTTAGTTTTAAAATTTTACTTATGAATTTTATAAGGATTGAAAACGGTAAAAAGTACAATGTAAAAAATGTAAAAATAGATAATTATCATAGATAAATTATATCTAAATTTTTAATTAGTGTTGTAAATTATGGAAGTATACATCTTCTGCATAATAGTATCAATATTGTATTCATTTACATTCATACTACCAAAAACTGATGTGCGTAGAACATCTTTAATAATAGGAGGGTGTATGATATAGGTTGAATTATTTGCGCTTATATATTTGGAGTTGTTTGGTTTTAAAAACTTTGTCAGGGTTCGATAATGTCAGGTTCGAATTCTATAATTACATCATATATTAAATTTTTAAATAAATTATTTAATTCACATGCACTATTATTTAGTCATAATTAATTATTAATATTTAATATAATTTAACCGCTATTTTCTTTTAATTGTTTTTGTTCTATTAAGTTTTATTCAATTCTGTTCAATTTGATTAAGTTCGTTTCAGTTTCATTCAGTCCTGTTCGGCTAGACTAATTCCACTTCAGGTTGCTTAAGTTCAGTTTAGTTAGTGTAATTCATTTCACTTCAGTTTCATTCAGTTGGGTTCATTTTGATGCAGTTCGGTTCATTTTTATTCAATTTAGTTTAATTTGATGCAGTTCATTTTAGTTTGATGTGGTTCAGTTCAGTTCAGTTTTTCATTTCAGTTTAGTTTGATTCAGTCAATTTGATTCATTTCAGTTCAGTTTGACTCAGTTAAGTTCAATTCAGCTATTCTCTTCTCAACTCTTCTCAGCTCCAATAAATTCAGCTCAACTCAACTCCGATTCAGCTGAACTGGACAGGGCCTAACTAGGCTGACCGTGTCCCTTTCTTTAGTGTACAAAGGCAAATGTCCTTATAGAAGAAAAGATGGGCTCATGACCCAATACAAAGGCAAGCCATAAAACTCACAAATTTCCACCTTGGCTTTATGAAGAATCGGGACTTAACAGCAACCAGCAACACCGAGAACCTTGAACCATTTTTAACATCCTCCTCTAGTTTTTCAACTTCGTGACCTTGGTTAAGTGGCAACAACGTCGAAACTTGATTCCCGTCACCGCTTTTGTAGCCATATTCTTGCACGTGTGCACTTTCTCAACAACAACGGATCCCTCGGTGACGACATTTCAAATAAAATGTCGCTTTATGTCGATGTGCTTCGTCCTCTCATGATATATTTGTTTCTTGGCCAAGTGTATTGCGTTTTGATTATCACAAAACACCTCCACCTCATTTTGTGCAATCTTGAGCTCACTGATCAACCCCTTTAACCAAAGAGATTCCTTCACACCTTCCGTGAGGGAAATGCACTCGGCCTACGTCGTGGAAAGTGCAACCACCAGTTATAATTGGGCCTTTCAACTCACCGCACAACCATATAAAGTGAATACATACCCGGTCAACGACCGCCTCTCATCCAAGTCACCCGCAAAATCCGCTTCAACATATCCTCTCAACTTAGCATCACCTTCATTCACCTGTTTGTAGTGTAAGCCATCATTTGAAATTTCCTTCACAAACCGAAGAACCCACTTCGTTTCCTCCCAGTGTTCTCTTCCCGGGTTGGCCATAAACTACCTCACAAGGGTAGCTGCATATGCTAAATCTAGCCTTGTGAACACCATGTAATACATGAGACTGCCAATGACACTTGCATAAGGAATCTGTTCCATACTCGCCTGACCCTCCTTGGTCTTTGAGAACATCTTTGCGGAGAATTTGAAATGAGCCGCCAAAGATGTTTGAACCGCCTTTGTCTCCGACATCCCGAACTTAGCCACCACCTTCCAAAGATTATGACATTGGGACACAAATTATTCACGGTGTCTCCTATCTAGTGTGATTTCCATCGCCAAAATATTTTTGAGCGGTCCCATGTCGTTCATTTTGAATTCGCTTCTTAAAAGCCATTTCAAGTTGTGGACTTCATTCTTGTTCTTCAACGCTATCAACATGTCAGCATATAGCAACAAGAATATTCCACTACTATCAACCCACTTGACATACACACAACTATCAAAGTTACTCAGTGAGAACCCATCTCTCACCATGAATTCATCAAACCTCAAGTACCATTGTCTGGGGGATTGTTTCAAACCATGAAGAGATTTTATAAGAAAACACACCTTACCTTCATCTCCAACCTTGAAGAACCCTTCTGGTTGAGCCATTAGGATTCTCTCTTCAAGATTCTCATGAAGAAATGCGGTTTTTACATCCATTTGTTCTAAATCACATATATTTACCATATCAAGCAAAATTAAATAGATGTATGCTTCACCTAGGGGGAGTAGATCTCATTGAATTTGGCTCATTCTCTTTGTGAAAAACCCTTAGCCACCAATCTCACCGTACACCGTGGCTCCTCAAACCAGACAATACATTCCTTTCATTTGAACACCCATTTACAACCAACGAACCGTTGATTTTTAGGCTTGTCCACAAGTACCCAAGTCCCGTTCTTGTCAAGTGATGCCATTTCCTCTTCCATTGCACACTTCCATAGCTATTTGTCTTTTCCCGTCACCGCTTCCTGATATGAATTCGGTTCCAAGTCTTCCATCTCTTTTGCGGTAACCAATGCAAAAGCAACTAAATCGGAGTAACCATACCTCTTCGTGGCTCGTGTTTCTTTTCTATGCCAGTCTCTCGCAAATTGGTACGAGTCTAGGCTCTCATCGTGACTTTCACCGCCTAATTGTTCAATTTCATCCAAGTGACCCTCATCATTAACGTCATCTTTATCCTCTAGTTCATCGATACATTTCCCCAATAACTCCACCTCAATTTTGGCTCTTTCCTTAGCAACCTCCACGATATCCTTGGCCTTTTGAGTAATCATGACCCTTTAGTACTCAGATTCTATAAAGACAACATCCCGATTAGTGACACATTTGGATATTCACATTCTTTGTACCAAAGCTTCCAACCCTTCATGCCCTTGGGGTAACCAACATACATACATCTCTTTGCTCTTGGATCTAGCTTGTCATTTCTTTGGAGCTACACAACCAAATACCTTCAAGTTGTCAAGCTTCGTTGGAGAACCATTCAACACTTCTTCCGGTGTCTTGCAATTCAAGGTCATCAAAGGACATTGGTTAATCAAGTAAGCCGTCGTGTTCATGGCTTCTCCCCGAAACCTCTTCAGCAAACCGTTCTCAAATATCATGCATCTTACCCTCTCAAGTAGCGTTCGGTTCATCCGTTCCGCAAGTCCATTTTGTTGTGGGGTACCCTATAAGGTTTTATGCCTCACCATACCTTCTTCCTTGATGAACCAGTTGAACTCATCACTCAAATATTCCAAACCATTATCCGTTCGAAGCTTCTTAATTTTCTCCTGGTTTGTACCTCTACCATCTTCTTCCACTCTTTGAACTTCCAAAAATCGTCATCCTTGTGCCTTAGGATGTAGACCCAAACCTTCCGAGAACAATCATCAATGAATGTGATGAAATACCTACCTCCACCTAGAGCTGGTGTCCTCGACGGCCCCACAAGTCTGAGTGCACATAGCTCAATGTGTCCCTCATCACCTCCACGGATCGTGTAAACTTCACTCTTGTGGCTTTGTTGTATATACAATTTTTGCAAAACTCTAAGTCACCAAGCTTATCACCCCAAACAAACCTTGCTTACTCAACTCCTTCAAACCTCTATCATTCACATAACCCAACCTCTTGTGCTATAGACTTTCCAAATACGTCTCTTGCGGTTCAATAACCGCCACCACATCACCGATCAAGGTGCTACCTTGAAGGACGTAGAGATCATACTCTCTAACACCTCTAATAACAACTAGCGGCCCTTAGTGACTTTCAAGACATTCTTTCACATTTCCCATGTTGGTCTAAAGTTCCAAGTGATATAAGGTTCCTTCTAGTTGCGGGACATGTTGTACCTCCGTCAAAATCTGCTCAATTCCATCATGTGACTTAATCTGCACCGTACTAATTACGAACACCTTACATGAGTTTTTGTTCCCGAGCAACACTTTGATCGTATCGACTTTCTTGTAGCTCTCAAACCAACTTTCATTCGGTGAGATATGGAATGAACATCTGGAGTCCATGATCCAACGTTTGTCGGATTGAGTGGTGGAGACTACAAGAACCTCGGAGCTCTCATAACCATCAACAACTTCTTAAACAATGGCCGTCTCTCCATCTCGTTTCTTGGTCGCTTCATCTCCTCGATTCAGGCATTTCTTCTTCATGTGTCCTTCTTCATGGCACTTGTAACCCTTGATGATAAATTTCTTCGAGTTCCAAGACTTCGACTGTGACTTCTTCTTTCCCTTAATGTCTCTCTTGTCGGATCTACCTTGAGCCATGACTAAACTATCTCCGCTAGTACCTTTCATTTCATTCACCGTTCGTGTTCCTTTGACTTCATTGCCCCCAACAACTTCGTCGAGAGTAATCTCATCTCCACCATGTTGAAGGATGGCAACCATGTGCTCGTACAATCTTGGCAATGAATATAGAAAAACCAATGCTTGATCTTCATCTTATACTTCATCAATGTTCTCCAAATTGACAATAAACTTGTTGAACTCATCTAGATGCTCCATCATATCATTTCCTTCCGCCATCTTGAATGTGAAAAATTGCGCCTTGAGAAACAAATGGCTAGACAATGTCTTCGCCATGTAAAGTGACCCTGACTTCAACCATATCTCGGCCCCCAACATACACCACATCACCTCCCGTAACACCTTGTCACTGAGACTGAGAATCAAAGTGCTGAAAGCTCTTTCGAACACCTCCTTCTTCTTCGTCGCGTCTCATGTTACCGAAAGCTTATTAGACCCGTTTAGAGCCTTCCCGAGACCCATGTTCCCAAGGTGAGCTAGCATTTTTTTTCACAACCCAAAGTCACTTGAGCCATCAAACTTTTCAATATCCACTTTCGAGGTCGACGGTATCACAAACAAACCAAAGCGTCAAGAAGGCAATTTGTTGAACATTTGGCGTGCACACAAAACAACATAAAACCAACGCAAATTTTCTGCTCAACCTAGCTCTAATACCAGTTTGTTGGAAAAAAACTGAGGTTGGATATCTACGAATACGAAATATACTAGCACAAGAATAATCGATTAGAAATAAAGAAGAGATTGAGACGTGGAGTTTTACCCAGATTCGGACACATTGTCCTACGTCCTTCTTGGAGAATGGTTCACGAATGATCAATCCAATTTACGGAGATTGCAAGCATTCAATGCTTCCTCCTTTATCTCAAAGTGTCTGTTCTATTGTGGTTTCATTTTCCCCTGTTTTCACCTACTGTTCACGACTCCCTGCTACTTTTCTTTACTAGAAACCTATTGCTATTTATACCCCAATCCTAAGGAATTAATATCCCTCACTGACTAGGCCCATGTCTCTCTTTTGTGTTCAAAGGCAAATATCTTTACGAAAAAAGGTGGGATCACAGCCCATATCATATAAAACCATAAAACCCACACTAAATAAAAGAGGTCATTGTGCCACATGTCACTCACACAAAATTTCACACCATGTTCAAAATATTAATTGAAAATGTAATATCGTGTAAAGTCAATTCCCCTATTTTCAATGTAGACATCATCAATACTCTTCCAATATTTCAATGTTTTTCAATTGATGATTAATTAATCCCATCTATTATGAGGATGCACATTCTTATCAGATGGATTGCTTTGTATTATCAATCTCCATTTTTTATGAAAATTCTTTCATAATACTTACTTTTTACAGTATTTATTTTTTTAAATTTGATACACTTTCCATTTTGGTTTATCTTTTTAAAATTATCAAAAATTCATTTCATGATAATAAGTGAATAGTTTTCATCTAACTATTCTTTTTTTACTCTTGCAACCATTTCTTTCCACACAATTTGATTTGACTATGAAAATATCTAAAATTACTATTTTAAACAAATAGAATAATAGATGGAGTAATTTTTTTATTTGTATAAGTGTTCTAATAAATTATAATTTTTAGAAAAAAATAAAATGCTTTATTTAAATATTAAATATAGTACTAAAAGAATTTATTTGAAAATCCTTTCAATTGTTTATTTAGAACTCTCAAATTTTATTTGCAATTTTTCTTGTAAGAATTTATTTAATTTTTTAATCAATATTTAGAAATGAGATAGTTTAGTTCATATGAACACGTGGTTACTGATAATATTAAAATTTTAATTCATTAAGACATATTTTATTTAGGTGGTCTCCTGTTAGGCGGACTAAAGTTTAGGCAGGGACCTTTTATACAATTCTGACTGTATTCTAACTTCAAGGACATATCTCTAATATTTTTCCATCATTTTCCCTCCAGCTGTAGTCTGCAAAAAAATTTATTTTTTTAAAAAAAATTCAAAAATCAATATGATCATCTAACTGAAAATCATAAACATCGGCTATAACTAGGAAAACATTAACTAAGTATGATAATATCGACTATAAAATTGCAACAAAAAATATAAAAAATCAAATAAAAATTGAAAAAATATCGACTATAACTAGCAAAACATCAACTGAAAATCACAAATATCATAAACCGAAAATCATAAAAACATCAACAAAGCTTAAATTTTTTTAATATAAAACTACAACATCAACCTATATCACCCAAAAACTACAAACGTCAATTCCCATAACCTAAACCTCACCTAAAAAATGAAAAACATCAACATGAGGAAAAAATACTACAAAACATCAACCTATATCACAAAAAAAGATACAGACATCAACTCTTATCACCTAAATCTCACCTAGAAAATGAAAAACATCAACATGAGAGAAAAAGCTAAAAGTATCAACCCATATAACAAAAAAAAACTACAAAACATCAACTCATATCAACTGAAACTCACTCAACAAATGAAAAACATCAACATGAGAGAGAAAAACTAAATAAATCTACCAAAAAGTTACAGTACCTCAAGAGTATAAATTCTTCACTCTGAAAACCATGAAACATCAACAAAGCTTAAATTATCAAAAAATAAATTGATTAAAAAACTACAAACATCAACCTATATCACCCAAAAGCTATAGACATCAATTTCTATCACCTAAACCTCATCCATTTCTATCAGCTCTTTATCCCACCAGTTCCTAGTAATCACATTATCTCCATTTCTATGTCTTCCTATTTACTAATTGATTTACCATTTTTAGTCTCCATAATCTCCAATCTTACCATTTTGTTTTTTTCCTCTTATTGTGGCATGGAAATAGGCATTATTTTTATCTCCAAGCTCGAGCCATTCCACCTTTACTTTTTGTTTGGCTATTCTCTCATTTATTTCACTCCATTTTTGAACCTCTTCTATCCCCCCTTATCACTGCTTCTATTTTAGCATTATCCATTTTATCTTTTCCCAAATCTTTTTGAGCATTTTCCAGCTTCTTTCTTTCTTCCTCTAGCTTTCTTCTTGCACCACTAATCTGTTTTGAGTACTCTCTAATGTCTCTCCGCAACCTTAAAAGTTTCTGGCATACCACAAATATTGGTCTCCCTTTTTGCTCTTTTTCTAGCTTTTTTCTATAGCATCCAATACCTCATTTTCTCCAAAAGGAATTCAATTTTTTTAATTGTTTTGTGTCTGGTTTCTTTTCAACCTGCATTCTAACTCTTATCATAGCATGGTCAGATACTCCAGGCTCCAGATTTTCCACCACCATATTTGGATATTTTGTGAATCGGTCCAGATTTGCTATTGCTCTATCTATTCTTGAGTATATTACTCCATTCATTTGTCTATTGGACCATGTATAATAGTCTTCAGTGCTCTCACATACATATAATCCAGTTCTTTGCATCACCTGTTCAAGATCCAATAATTCATGGACCTGAACTTCACTACCCCCAATTCTATCTTTCAGTGTTAAGACATTGTTAAAATCCCCTATTGTCATTACTGACCTCTGGATCTGTGAGCTTGCTTGTTCTATTTCCTTCCACAATCTCTTCCTCATTTTCATTTTATTCCTAGCATAAATAGCTATTAGCCAGTATAAACTTTCATAGTCTTTACCCAATACCTCCAGTAATATCATCTGCTCAGACATTTTCTGAAATCTTATTTCAACCTTCCTGTAATTCAACAGTACCCAAATCCTTCCATTACAATGGCATCCATAGTTATCTAAAAAATTTCTTTTCCGTCCAAATTCCTCCCGATTCCCTCTACTTTCTCCTATTTCACCCTTGTTTCCAGCAACACAGCAACATCTAATTTCATTTCATTGGGACATGGGCTAATCTCATTATTCTTTGCTGCCTTGTTCAGCCCCTTACATTCCATGCACCATTCATGACACAAGGCCATAATCCTTCTCAGGATCTCTCCAAACCCCAAGAAGATGTTCAAACATCTCCCCACTACTACTTCCTGATTTTTTATTCTCATTATGGATCTATATTATCCTAAGTTGTTCAAATTCCAATATCTTCCTCCCCTTGTTCTTAGACTTAACCAGAGTCCACTGACCAGTTTCTTTCTCTTTTCCTTCATTTTGTTTACTTTCCGTTCCTGTCTCTATTTCAACGTCCCTTTATTCTTTTCCATCATTATCCTTCATTTTTCCATATGCTTTTTCACCTGCCATTTTGAGTCACCTTCCCGATCTCCTTTCCTACACTTGTGTCCTCCAATCAGACACTTCTCACATAATAATGGCTTTCCTTCAACTTATATTTTCTTGTCGATTTTCTGTCCATCCGCATCCCCGATGTTAACAGTTTCCGGGACCACCAACATCCTTGCATATGAGATTCTTAATTTGTTAGTTGTGCATTCATCAGTGAAAAGCGATTTACCAATCACACTTCCTATCTTCCCCAATCTCTTTGCTCCCCATAGATGTAGTGGCAACCTGGGCAATTTAACCCACACGGGAACAATCTTGATCATATCTTTCTCCATTGAAAAAACAGGTTTCCACAGGTGTAAAAGTATGGCCATACCATAAATCGTATATGGTTCCTTCTTCATCACCTCTTCCCTATCCCTTATACTTTTGGTGTATCAACAAATGCCAAGAATTTTAGCACAAACCGTTTAACAGCACACATTGTGAGCTCACCACCTATTACAAATATAATCAGAGCATTTTCCCAATATTTCAATTCCGTTTCAACATCCTCCATTTCTATCTCCACCTCAATCTCTCCATTTACCACTGTTTGCACTATAAACTCCACGTTCAGCCCATTTGATGGTACTCTGTTACCTCTAATTATATCCACTCATAGATTTCCCTTATCAAATCGACTATCAATTTTAATTTCAGATTGGGATTCAAGGCTTAATTTTTCATCCGTCGTATCCGAGTTTTGCTCCACTTCAACTTCAATCTTTCTTTCCATCTTCACTTCCTCCTCCTCTTGATCCAAATCAAGATTGGTAGCTTCCACACTTTCCTCCCAAGAAGAAGTACCCCACTCTACCTTAGACAAGGTCACCTTCTTCCTTGGCCTCCCTCGTCCCCGCTTCATGGTTGATGCAAAACTGCATGTTAAGTGCGTGTTTTCACACCAACATTCGTCATTCTAAATTTAATTTTATAAATATTGACATTTTAAGACTGTATAAATTTTATTTATTTCTTTAAGATGATGAATTTAGATTTTTTTAGATCAAAATTTAAAACTTCATACTTAATATTTTTCTAATGCAATCAATTAATCATGAATCGTTGACAGTATCCCTAATTTAATTTTTTTAGATCTAATGTACATAATTTTTTATCATTATAAATGAGTCCTTCCTTATATTTGACTGTTCTGCCATTGATGCTTCCGAAAATGTCCAACCTTTTACTGTAGGATTTGTTAAAAATGATGTACGGAGTACGATATTTATTGACCACAAAAAGTTTCTTTTTTTCTGGTCTTCTCTAGAATGTTTAAAAAAAAATAACCTTCTATGAAATGTCTGTTTTTGGTCGGAAATGATTCATTGATCATGATGGTGAAAATAGTACAATTAATGTTATCAATTCATCACAACATATTAATAAACTTATTGGAAGAAAGAGAAAATGGACATCTATCACCCAATTGCATAAAGTTCAATTAGTAAAAGAATATCATCATCTAAGTTAAATGTTTTAAAAAAAATTATAAAAAATTGTATGATAATAATAAATACTAGTATTCTTTTATCATAAACCGTTCAATGGAACAATATTACAATCAAATGTTCAAAACTTTGATCATTTTACATATTCTATGAAATTCGTATGCATGCATTGTTGATAACGATAATGTTGTTTTGCTGAAGTGATATTTATTAATATTTTTACCAACTAATTAAATTATATTAAAAATATATACATTTCTTTATATATAATAATAATATTCAAATTCACGTGCGTGCAAAGCACGGGTGTTATCTGGTTTCTTTTTAAAAGTTTATCAATGACCCAAACCCACCAAACTTGAACACTTTATTTATATTATTATAATACGAAATATAAGTTGTATGTTTTGAAATATTAATTATTTAATTAAATATTAATAATGTACACAAGTAATTAAATATTGCAGAAGTTAAAATTATGTAAATGACACACAAAATTAAATAATGATAAAGGATAAAAACTGGTTTTAAAATGAAGAGATATTTTTTAAAATATGGAGAAGAGAAAATTGAGCCGTGCATTGAAATATGACAAAATTGATCTCTATTTGTTGAAAATTTTATTTCATTTTATTGTAATTAAATTTATCATTAAGAAGTAATGTAAAATTAGGTAATTAGATTTGAAATAAAAATAAGTATTAGATTGAATTTAATATGGTATATTTTCAATCAACTTGTTGCTCTGGGTTGGGGCTGGACCGATGATTTCTTTGTCTTTTGTTTAAAATCAAATGAAGTGACTTTTTTGACAAACGATCGCGGATAAACACAGTCGTATAACTGCAGAATTGCTGAACCACGTATCGCTCCGGTGATGCACATTGGTCATGCCCGTGGCCGTAGAAGTCAGTTTTTCTATTGCTGTCTTTATTAAAAAGAAAAAGACAAGAATGCTTGTCGGGCCGCCATAATCGCCATCTATCCCAGCTCAACTCCTTCAGTTTGATCCGTCTCAAAGTGTTGCTCCATGATGACAGGCACTTCCTCTTCCCCACTTCTACCTTTTGCTTCCAGGCATCTCTTTCTTTTCTTTCCCATATAATATAATAATATTTACAATAGGCATTTACCCTCGTACTGCCCAAGACATTGTCTCACCTTGTGAGGTTTTCTTCTTTGATTGACCCATGTATTCGTCACCCCCTTCGCTTGAATACCACTTCCATTCCTTGCATCTCTGACTGCTTCCTTTTCTCCAAAAGAATCCCCTTGTAAGTTGTAATCCCTTCGTTCATTTAATACTCACACTTTCATTTTTGGCACTATTATTAAGAAAATACTAATTGTGTTGTACAAATTAAATTTGAAAAAGAATACGTATGATGAATGGTTGTAACTAACTTAAGACACCTTATAAATGAAAGACAAAGTTTTGGGAAAAACGGTCTTTCCATAAACATATGGAAATATGAGATTGAATTAGAATTATAAAAAAGTATAAGGTTTAGTTGCAATTTTTAAAAAAAATTATGTAACATGCAGTTTTTCTATAGTTTTGACTCGATTAATGTAAGTTGAAAATTTTAAATTAATTTCTTATAATTTACCGTTTTAAGTTTTATGGAAGGATCATCTTCAATATACGGGCTCTAAATGAAGAGTCCGTCTCTTGAAAGACGGTCTTTCCATAAGTCATGTAAAGACCAAGGTTTAAAGTGTAAATTAGAAGAAATTAACATTAAATTTTTGAGTTGTATGAACCGGGTTATAATATTTATAACTACTACACGTTGCATAATAAAACTTTAATATTGCAACAAAGGATTTTTACCTTTTATTATTATAATTAAACTCCCTCTTTCCATAAGTCCATGGAAAGACCGTCTTTCCCTGCCCTAAATGAAAAGTGTCAAAATAAATAATACACATAAATATAGAAAGCTTTTCAAAATAAAGTAAACAGAGGGATTAGCAATTATGGATTTCGTCGGGGTAAGCCTGACGTTACTTTTCCTAACTAATGATCCCAAAGGGTGATGATAAATTGATAATTGAGCCACTGGGGAGCCATTTCCTTCTTCAGTGTGTTGAGCCCCAATACTGCAGTATTGCATTCTTTTTCTGGCCTGATTTCTCGGATCTTCCTCGTGGATTTGCTGACATTCCTCCCGGCGACAATCCTCGTTGTTGAAGCTGTCCTCTGCCGTGTTTAGCTTCACGGCCAACCCTCCAATTTGGGCAGTGCTGCCACGCAGTTTTCCGGCGGGATAAGAACGAGTATTTATCTTGATATTTGCCACGCAGTTTTCCTTTTGCTGCCACACTGTCCTCTGTCCTCACTCTCGAGTCCCAACAAAACAGAATTGAACAGAATTCTCAATCGGAGTAAGAACGAGGTAAAATCTACTTAACTTAAATTGGTCGGTATTTAGCTTGATTATTAGAGGCATTTCTCTGGTTTCATCATTTTATGTCTTGATAATCTGGGAATGCTATTTTATTTTTGTGATTCCAATCTTGGGATTTAATTAGATTAAGGAAGCACTCGCATTTGCAAATCGCTTGCACGATGCTAAAATCTACTTCAGTTAGTTCGTATCTAGTTTGGTTATTGCTGACTCTGAACTTTTTTTTTCTTGGTTTAATAATATGTTAGTCTGCGCCAAGTTAGATTCATGAACACTATAACTTGGCGATCTGGGATTATAGTGTTTGAATAAGATGTACGAGATTATTATTTTTGAAGATCTGGGATTTTGTCACCCACATAGTTCCATTCTAGTAACTCTAAAGTGTAGTAAAAAATTTAATTGAGTTTTAGCTAGCCCTGGGAAAATCTGTTTGTAAAGGGCAGAAAAGATTTTAATTTACTTAAAATTACAGGATTCGTTAGCTTCCTGCCTTTCTCCATTTGTGTCTATCTCGTTCAGTTTGAGACACTGTGGTAACTGTAACCTGTGGAAGTTATGATGCCTTTATAACTGCTGGCGATTGTATCATTGACCCGGAAAGGACTGTTGTTCATTTTCTTACAATCTGAATCTGAGAAGTTGGAAATGGCGACAAAGCAAATGGAAGAGATACAGAAGAAGCTGGGAATGCTGAATTACATGCGAGCGAATGCTCCTGCTCAATCTCTTCTCTTTGCTGGCATGGAACGTTACGCTCTGCTCGAATGGCTCTTCTTCAAGTACTCTGTCTAGTCTCTGCCTTTCCTTTTTCTTGTATTCTTTTTTTCTTTTCCAATTTTCACATTCATATTTAAGGTTTTCTTTTTTGTGCAGGCTGCTTGGCGATAAATCCCCCTTTTCACAGCAAAATCTGCAAGGCGATGCCAATCTTCGGGATGAAGAGACTTCCCGCATTCAATGTACCCTTCTCGCATTCATAGAATTCGTATTTGTTTTAAAGTCAAAATTCTTGCAAGCTTTGTGTCGAAAGACTTTGTGTGTGCGTATTAAGGTTTTGTTGGCTCATGTGTCTGAGAATGTTCTTTCATGCTCGCAGATCTTGCTGAGATAGCTAAGTTTCTCGGTATTACTACCACAGTAGACACAGAGGCTATTCAAGTGAGTATTGGTATTTTTGTTATGTGCTACATGCCCATTTCCTGTATGTATGTAACATTGTTTTTGGTGAGAATATATTAGCAAAGATTGGAATTAGCATTCTTTCTGGGCTTGACAGTTGTCAAACTAAATGACAATCACGTCACAAAGAAAAACTCCCTCATTGGAACTCATTGAACTAAACTATTAGGTGATGTTGTGTCTTTTAAACTGCCACACCTTTACCAGACCAGCACAAGGTTCTCTTAGCTAGTCTCCAGTGCAAAAAGTTCTACTACCTTGTAGTGAGGGAGACCTTGTTTATTCATACAATTCATTTTAAAATCTTCATTAATGTGCTCAGGGGCTCTTAGAAAGGGATTTGGGTGTTCTTCTTCTTATGATTTGAAAGGGTTAAACAGATAAGATCATAAGGTTTATAGCTGCCATGTTTTCCTGAGGACATTACACTATTAGAGCATAGGCATTATGTGTCAGAGTTATAACTGCCCCTGACTCAAAGGATGGGATTTTAAATCTGCATATATTTCTTGTAGGGGAGAGGTAGTTACGAAGATCGCACGGAAATGCTTCGTCTT
>JAULKM010117938.1:0-21530 GCA_032355605.1 Rubia tinctorum | reverse complement strand
CGACCCTGCTTATCGTTATACTAATTAGTATTTCCTGAGTTTGCAGGTATTTGGCGAGTAAAACGACGCTCACCAACCTCCCAGAAACCAAGTAGGAAGGCACGGACCATGCACAGTAGCATAGTCAGTGTAATATGAATAGAGCTAAGGCACTTTTACTTAGAGCTTTAAAAGAGGAGTCAATTTTCTGGCATCAAAAGTCAAAGGTTAAATGGTTTAAACTTGGTGATGATAACACCAAGTTCTTCCATATGACTAATAAAGAAAAAAATTCAGAACCATAATCACCAAGATTAAAAGTGGTGCAGGGGTATGGTTGACTGACCAAACTGAGATTTCTCAAGAAGATGTGTCTTTCTTCCATAACCTTCTAACCCAATCTCAGCTTGATCCCTCAACTCTTTCCTCCATTTTATTCCCAAGATCATCTCTCCTGAATCCAAAGGGAACCTACTTCAGCCCTCAACCTTAGAATAGATTAAAACTGTAGTTTTTCAATCCAATCAGGACAGTGCCCCAGGTCCAGATGGTTTCCCAGCAAAGTTTTATACTTTTTTCTGGAAGATAATCAAATTGGATCTCCTGGAAGCTGTAAACCAATTTTACTAGGCACTCCTATTCCATAGTCCACTTCAGCCACATGGATCACCCTAATCCCAAAAATAATCAACACCTGAGTCCTTTGCTGACTATAGGCCAATAAGTCTTTCAAAAATTTTAAATAAAAGTTTTTTAAAAATACTAATGGAAAGACAGAGAACTCTTATGAATGATATAATCTCAAAAGAGAAAACTTCCTTCATGCAAAATAGAGATATAGCAGATAATATCATTCAAATGTAACAAATGGTCAGATTTCTTAATACAAAATGTGATAACCACAATCTAACTTTGAAATTGGATACGCATAAAGCTTTTGATATGGTATCTTGGGGTTTTTAAACTCAGTTCTACTAAAATTTGGTTTCTCAGGTAAATTAGTAAAGATCATTTTATCTAACATTTCCTCAGCTTCATTCTCAGTCTTATCCAATGGTGTTCCCCAAGGGTTTTTCAATGCCTCTAGGGGCATTAAACAAGGGGACCATTTGTCACCTTTCCTATATAATATCATTACAAAATCTTTCTCAAGATCCCTCAAATCATATTTCATAAATGGTAATTTGCAGTATTATTTTAGTACAGCAAATGCTATTAAGGTCACTCATATGATGTATGTAGATGATACCTCAATTTTTCTGAGGGGAGGTGAGAGACATATGAAAGGTATTAGGAAATTTCTGGATGCATACCAAGCTATCTTAGGCCAGTTTATTAACTATCACAAGAGTGAATATTTTCTTGGTCATAGAGAAAATGGTGCACAACATAGAAAAATTAGAGCAATCCTAGGAATGAAAAAAGATTCCCTCCCTTTTAAATACCTAGGAGTTCCTATTTATAATGGTAGGAGTAGAACCTCTAACTTTAATGAGCTTTTGGAAACCTTTGACTCCAAGTTAAATAACTGGAAAAACAAATGGCTCTCCCAGGCAGGTAAACTAGTCCTAATTAAAGGATGCCTTCTATCTCTTCATGTGCACATTTTTGCTACTGTTCAGCCTCCTAAAAAGGTAATAAATTTGATAGAAAGAAAAGTGTCAAATTTTCTGTGGGGGTTTACAGAACTTGGAAACAAAAGAGTGTGGAGATCTTGGAGTAAGATTTCATTTCCTGCCTCTGAAAATGGTCTCTGAATAACAAGTATCCACCAATTTATAAGAGAATTCTCTTGTAATTTGTGGTGGAAAATTCAAATAAATGACACAATCTAGACTAACTCTCTTTGGTCACTTCTAGATTCTTCTAAACCTTGCCCTATCTGGAATAGGATATATTCTGTGACAGGATTATGTAATAACTACTCCAAAATTATTCCTGGAAATGCGGAATGTAGTTTCTGGAAAAAAAAAACTAGGCTGAGGATGGTGCTCTATATTATAAATGGCCTATACTCAACATCCCCTTTCCTGATTTCTTCATGGCTCAGGTAATAGAAAAAAGTTACAACAAATCCCCATATTGGAGCCATACTTGGCTACCATTATTATTTCTTTTTTGCATGGAATTAAACTCAAACAAAATTACAAGGATCGTTTGGTGTGGACGGCTACAACAGATGGAAACCTCTCCATTAAATCTACTTACAACAAACTGAGGGAATCAAGAAATAGAAGGTCATCTTTACTAAAGATTTGGAAAAAGTACATTCCAGGTAAAGTTTCTTTTTTTATATGGAGACTCGTGAATAATCTACCTTTTGATGACATTTTGGTTAAGTTGTGATTTAATCTTCCATCGAAATGCTGGAAATGCAATTATGTGGATCCTTTAGAACATTTCTATAATCAGTATCCATTTACATTGGAGATATGGAATCAAATTCACTATATTATGGCTATTAACCCTCAGTCCTTTAGTTCAATATGGAATAGGCTATCTTTCTATATTAATATTCCAGCCTTATCTAAGATCCAAAGTAATATCATTCTAATCCTTGGATTAACCACTATCCAGGAGCTTTGGAAGAAAAAAATGTTTTTATTTATGACAATACACAATCATCCTCTAACTCTATAATCGCAGCTGTCAAGCATTTAATATTCTCCATTTTTCTGCTTTCCCTTTACAAATCTCTGCCCAAATGGATATTTTCTGGACTAACTCAGGCTTGATCCCATTGATGCATTTTAAATCAAAAATAAATTGTCTATGTGTACTTGGAAACCACCTTCAGTGGGGTTAAAATGTAATGTGGATGCAAGTTTTAAATCGGGTGAGCTTTCATCTCAAGGAATGGTCTTCATATATGTAAAAGGTAAAATGATTGTTGCTTTTTTTGTTCAAAATCATGTTGTCTCGGCTCTAGAGGCTGAAATCATTAATATAGAATTTTCCTTTAAATTTGCAACAAAGGAAAATTTGAGCCTAACCATTGTTGAATCTTATTACTTGAATGCCGTGAAATACATTTTGTCCCCAATGAAACCCCCTTATGATCTTTATATTAGATGCAGAAACATCAAGGACATGTTAGGTGGGGTAAAATTAGTTCACATTCATAGGCAGAGTAATTTAGTAGCTGATTCAATTGCAAAATTTGGTTATCAATGGAATCCTAATTAGATCACTAATAAAATTAAGTGGCGCAATCTGGACTCTAGAACTAAGGGACTGATTATTATGGATGAAAAGCAAGTGCCAAATCTGAGAAATGTGAATTTCGATCCTCCATAACATGTCTTCTCCATAATTTCCTTTTTATTTCCTTTTCTGAATTACACCATATACGTTTCTGACCATTGTAGTATTGTGCTTTTTTGCCTTTTGCATTTTTACTGGTGGTTTGTAATATTTCTCTTGCAGGTACCATCTCGGTGGCATTTTCCTTGAAGTTGTACCAGATTAGCGTCCCGCTCGATGGTTTGTTGTTCAAGAACATCAAACTTTGACGTCTACCTTGCCACTGCTCTATGAAGACACACCACTCCCTCCTATACTGCTGCTTCACTGCCACTTCTAATACTGCTAAACTCCGTTTGTCTACGTTGGTTTTGCAGTTCTACACAAATATTTGATGCCCTCGTGAAATATACATTACATCTTCTACGGCTGTTGAGAATGGAGAATACTCATTTCTACCAGGTTGAGGCAGGAGAATCCTCATTCTTACCATGTCTCTCCATTCATAAACTAACACAAGGGGTGGAGGTTTATGAAATGGAATCACATGGTAGTTTTTGGAGTATTTCATAATCTTTTTTATATCTCCTCTTGTCGATAAATGTAATCCTGATGACCAAATGGTTCTCTTAGTTTTAGCTCTATGTAATGTCCTTATAGGATACTATTCATTACAGTCATAGGGGGCCATAAATATAATCCCAACCTATTTTTTTTAAAAAAAGCATAGTGTGTGTAATCAGCTCGTGCCCAAAGGAAGGATCGGGGCACGGGCCATATAGATTGGAACGACCCGTGGAATCAAAAGGAAGGCAAGACAAGATCCAGGACATGAGCCATGCAAATCCGCACGACATGTGCAATCAATAAGGTACCGATAAAAGTTCCAGGACACGGATCATGCAGAATAGTATAGCCCGTGCTATTAGAGGTGCTAAAGACAACCTTCCAGTACACTGTCCATGTATATGTTCACAGACCAAGCAAAACAACACAGACTGTGCTCGATTGGAAGCTAGGTTTTTGTAGTTGGTCCTTTTGGGACTTTTCCATCTTCACTATAAAAGGTTTAAATTCTTCTAACTGATGGGAGGGTGGTTGTACTTGTAATAGATTTAGGTTCTCTCTCTTCATTCATATCACTTCCCCATGGCATAGGCACAGATTTATGAATGGAAAACTATGATATAATATAACTTTTTAATTTTAACAACTAATAAATTTTTATTATATTCATATGAGAATTGTACACAGTGCAATATAAAAATAAATTTATATATTTATTAATATATATTTAATTTAAAAATAAATTGGCTCAATATTGGTTGGGCAAAGTTTTGGGGAAGACCGTATATCCATAGGCATATGGAAACACGGTGTTGAATAAAAATTATAGAAAGGTAAAAGATTCTAATTGTAATATCAAAAATTTATTATGCAACATGCAGTAGTTATAAGTTTATGACCCGATTAATTCAACACAAGAATTTTATCTTGATTTCTTTTATTTAAATCTTGGTGTTTCCATAACTTATAGAATGATCGTTTTTCAAGACACGGATTCATGTTGGTTTATATATAATAATTAATTATTTATATTTGAATAAAAATAAAAAATATGTAATTTACATATAATAGTATTAACGATTGTATAGAAATACTTTATGTTATAAAATATAATGATAAAAATATGAATCAATAAATATTTAATTAAATTATGTGTCTTTTAAAAAAACAAACGTCTTCTTAGTTATAAAAATATCAAATCACCCAATTAATTGTATGAATTATAAACTAACCCGTCTAACAGTTAGTCGATCTAAATCAAAACTTTATGAAACAAATTATATATTTAAATAAAAATAATATAATTTATATATAGAAATAAATTTTATGCATTACTAACTATTAAAAATACACAAAGTCTTATTTTTTGGCAGTCTAAACTTCAGGCCAAGGATTATTGTGCAATCATTGTAAGTTTCATTTGGGATGGAGTTTTTTCTAAAATATGGTAATAATTTAAGAAACCATTGTGCAATTATCAAAAATCATATAAATATAAAAAATAATCCAAATTTTCTGTTTCTTTTTCTTTTCTCGTCAATTAATAGAAACCACCACCATCAGCCGCTCCTCCTGATTGAATTGCCATGCCACTCTGCAACCTGTCCACCATCGTGATTCTTCTTCTTCTTTTGCGGTGAGATCGATGAGATGGCGGAGCTTCTGCGACGAAGGACGTCGGAGGAGCAACGGCATTTTATCGTTCAACGTTTCCGGCATTTCGATTGACATTTTTTAGCGGCCAGGGCACTTCGATGACGGAGGACATTATGATCAAATTTTCTGACAACGAAGCTAGGGTTTCGAAGGAGATAAGGGGCATGAGGTGGTTTAATTGTAGCGGCATCGCGCCTTCTTATTCTTCATCATTTTTTGCCGAAGAAAAAGGAAAAGATGACGATGCTGACAGAAGAAGCAGGAGATGACGATGCTGGCGAAAGAAGAAGAAGATGACGACACTGGCGAAAGAAGCAGGAGAAGATGATGCCAGCGGAAGAAGTAGAAGACGAAGACAACAATAAAAAAAATAGAAGACGACGATGCACGTGAGATTCATGCGCCTTAATTAAGATGACGATGCGCGTGACTTCATGAGTGACCTGTGGTAGCGGGCAGTGTCGGACGGCGGTGGTAGCAGCAGTAGTGATGGCGGAGCTGAGTCTCGGCATCTGAGAGGTGAGGTTTATTTTTGTGTCTTATTATTTCAAAGACTTGACGAGGTTTAATATTTACTTGATTGAGTATATGATTAGTTTATGTTCGTTGGTATAGTAGTTAGTAATCTAGGCTTTGAGGTTATGGATCTGGGTTTGAATCCTGCTAGGGCCTTAATATTTGTAGAATTTATAGTCTTGAGATAGATGCTGAGGTTTATTACTATTTGACTGAGAGAATATTCAGAAATTTTTCTTCGGTGTAGTGGTTTGTATGTGGAGGCTTTGAGGTTAGTGGCCTGGGTTCGAATCTCATTATGATCTTTTTTTTAAAAAACAATTTACGTTGTTAAAGTATTGTAGCTTTTTGGTTGAGGTTTGTAACTTTTTTTCTCTCATATTGATATTTATCATTGTTCGGGCGAGATTTATTTGATATTAGTTGTTGTTTTGTAGTTTATTCAGGTGATATGGATTGATATTTGTTGTTTTTTTAAATTTTCTCATGTTGATGTTTTTCATTTTCCGGTTGAGATTTAGGTGATAGAAGTTGATATTTTGTAGTGTCTTTTTTTCAAATTGATGTTTTTCGTTTTTCCGGCTGAGGTTTAGGTGATAGAAGTTGATGTTTGTATTTTTTGGGCGATATAGGTTAGTATTTGTAGTTTTCTTTCTTCTAAATTTGTTTTTTTTTCCTCTCATGTTGATGTTTTTCATTTTCCAGATGAGTTTTAGTTGATATGAGTCATTGTTTTGTAGTTTTTTGGGGTTATATGGGTTGTTATTTTTTAACTTTTTTTCCTCATGTTGATGTTTTTCATTTTCTAGGTAAGTTTTAGGTGATATGAGTTGATGTTTGTAATTTTTGGTTGATATAGGTTGATGTTTTGTAGTGTTCTTTTTTTCTAGTGTTGATGTTTTCATTTTCCGGGTGAAGTTTAGGTGATAGGAATTGAAGTTTTTTACCTTTTGGGTGATATTGGTTATATTTTTGTAGTTATTTAAATATATATATATATATACATACATATATAATTGAAACTTTCTTGATGTTTTTATAATTTTTAGTTGATGTTTTGTTACTTGTATCCGACATTTTTTCAATTTTTTGCTGATTTTTATTTGATTTTATATATTTTTTGCTGTAATTTTTTAGTCGATGTTTCATGATTTTCCATTGATGTTTTTTCTAGTTGTAGTCGATAATCATATTGATATTTTGCATTTTTTTAAAAGATTATTTTTTTTGAAATTTTTTTGTTGATTGCAGATGAAGGGAAAATGATGGGGAAAATGGACTAAAAACCCTAAAAATTATTAGAGATAGGTCCATGTAAAATTATTAGAGATCAATTCCTGGATCTAAAATATAGTTAGAATTGCATAAAGTTCCATGCCTAAAGTTTAGGCTACCTCACAGGAGAGCATCTCTTAAAAATATATTGATACGAATAAAAAATATATAATTATAAAAAATCAATGACTATTATAATAGAATATAAATATAATTTATATTTCAAATATATAATAAATTTTCATTGTTTGCATATGAGAATTGGCATAAATATTATGGGAAAAACAAAAGAATGAAAACAAAGGAATAAGAGAAAAAATAATTCCGAAATAAACATCTGAACAGTGCACATTTTATATAGTGGTATAATGTAGATATACAGTTCTCTTAACACTAAATTGAAGTAGCATTGAAGTAGAAACTAAGCCATCACCACTTCAAAATTATTCATTTGGTGATCATGCTCGTTATGATCATAGGTAGCCTGAGTCATTTTCAAAGTTCCTTTTGGTGATTATGCTCGGCAACCTGAGCTATTTCCTTGCCAATCACAACAGCAAAAAGATAGTTCAACTACGTCTATCACAAATTTTCAAGTTAGGGATTGCCAACAGAGTAGATCAGAAACAGTACAATCTAGATGAAGAAGAGTACAAAGATAAAGGAACTGAAGAGCAATTAGCTAAGAGAGATCAAAACAAAATACAATTCTCCTCTAATTGATTTTCTCCAGCACTATACACCAGAAAATCACATACTTGTCCTAGGAAATCCATCCCCTGATGTGAACCTCTATGCATGCGTTAGCCAATGCATTTGACTCATTTATTATCATGTTTTATTTGGTTGATTGCTAGTTTTAGTTATGTTTACACGACAAATTGTTTAGATGACCATCATTGGTTTTCTAATCTAAATCCCGAGTTTTGTAGACTTAATTGGATCTAATGGACACTTTTTCCTCATGAGCACCTAAATCTTCTTTTGTGATCTTATTAGTAGGCGTTTCGTGAGAATTTCGGCATCAATTTGTAGAACGGCATCTGCAATGGAGGTAGAAGATATTCGTAGGCCATTCGTAAGAATAGTAGAAGATATTTGAAGGTCATTGGAAAGGAGCTTGGTAGTATATGGAATCGAGCCGGAAAAGGCGGAGTCAAAGTTCAAAAAGGTCAAAAATAGAAGTCATCGTCAATCGGTCGAACCAGCCGACCGGTACAATGCAGCCATCTGGAATGAGGCTCACGCACCTAGCACGGCTCATGCCAGGGGTGGCTAGCACGGAACGTGCCAACCAACACGAGTCATGCCACACTCCCTTGGCACAGACTGTTTGGAACCAGCCAGGTCGTGTCACTCAAATCGCTCCAGAGGTTAAGTATAGACACGGTCTGTGTCGTTTCAACTCCAAAATATAAAAGACCAGCCCACGGGGTGTGAAGAACTACACAAACCATGACGTTCTACTAATCAATAAGTGCTTCCATCCGACAGCCCACGCTAAATGACATGGGGCGCACGATTAGAAGTTTAAAATGGGGATCCAACTAACGGCCTGTGCCAGCCGACATGGCACGTGCCAGACCAGTCAAGCCATGACAGATTGAGGCTACACGGGTTGTGCCATGGTATGCGGCCTGTGTTAGCACGTTTCTAACCCTACTAGAACAGATCGTATTATTTTTCACTGTCCGTGTCAATTGCGGTTGCTCGGGTCATTTTGGCCTATTTTTGGCCTTTTTAAAGGCACAATTCCCTACTATTATATATGTGGACCTATGTCTATTGGGGTTTACTATGCTCATTTAAGACTCTCAAAAGTAGGGTAGAGAGAGAAAGGAGCTCTTCCTTCTCTCTAAATCTTTTCTTTTTTTTCTATTAATTTTTCTTTGGCCCAAAGGCATTGAATCTAATGAAATACTTGGGTTCACTTATTAGGAAGTGGTTAATTTACTTGGGGTATGTATTTGTATTCATGAATTAATGTTTGCTTTGTGAGATTCCTTAGATCTACCTATTTCTATGTGTTTATGATTATTATGTTGGCTTATTCATCATGTTCTTATTAACTGCATGATTGTCACACTAAGATTGGCACACACTATAGTCTACTTTCATGTTGGCGAAATTATTTATATCCCCCGAGGAAGTAAATCTAGATGTGCTTGGGGCAACGATAGTTCAGAACCGTGTGAGTGTGTGCATTTAGGTTGTCGATTCAATGTTATAATCGACCATACACTAGTCTTAGCCAGCATATTGGCTCAAAGGGTTACGAAAAGAGATAGCATCAGTAGAAAACTAAGGTTAGTGTTTTGCAACCCTAGAGTCATCGATAAGGTGCTTCACCCAATTTGCCTTATTAGGCCAAGGGAGAAGAATTCGTGGTGTAGTGCCTGGGATGTAATTGTACGGGGGAGATTCATATCTGTAAAACAGGTAGGGCTGTTGTTACACTCCCCTAATTATGGAGGCGCTATCGATGGAAGATTACATCTCACCCTACATGACAGGTATGGGAAAGTGTTGATCATCGACCACATTACGTGTCATAAATACTAGAATAGGCTTGTAGTTCTTGTATGTGATGGAATCGATGATCAAAGCAACACTGAACGTGTTATGAAAATAGTCCCCAAGTGATAATTTACATAGGTTAATCTTTTTTATTTGCATACTGGCACGTGATCGGATTAACGACCTGATCACGGCTGTTCCGATCACGGCTGTGTGTAGTTAACTTTCAGATTCATAGCATCTCTATAGACAACCCCTGTCTAGCCACTATCTACCTAATCGGTAGCATAGTAGTAGGAATGGGATCAACAATATAAATTCTATCTTTGATCCTTAAACTTCCTCTCCTCTCGAGTTTAACGATTCCAGAAGGGGAGGCGGGTTAAATTTTGGCGCCGATGTCGGGGATGCTAGTTTTAAAGTTTAATTGTTAACTTGCATAGCTTGTTAGTTGAGTACTTAGTGTTGTTTTTATTTTTATTTTTGTTGGTTGTTGTTGTTGAGCCTTTGTGCTAGTTAAATGTGTACTAATCCTTGTACTAGTGTTTCTTTTCATTGGGTATTCTTTTCCTCCTAGTTTATGGTACATACCCGTGCCACAAACAAATGAACTTTACACTATCTAACGGAGGATAGAGGTAGTCAGAGAAGAAGGAGGGGGATCTAGAGTGGCGGTTCCACAAAAGCCAACTTTGGTAGTTGAAAAAACTGTGGAAATGGTGGAGGATAATCGCACTCTTAGTGAGTTGATGGCTCCTATCTTTGAGAATCAAACCCTATGTGTCATCTTCCCACGTGTGCCACCCAATGTGACTTGTGAGCTCAAGAGCACCATGATTCAATGCTTGCCAACATTTCATAGAATGGCCAGTGAAGATCCAAACAAGCACTTGTCGAAGTTTCATCTAGTTTGTACCAACATGAAGCCGTCGGGAGTCTCAGAAGAGGACTATAAATTGAGGTCATTTCCCTTCTCACTGCGGGATGTGGCCAAAGACCAGTTATACTACCTTCCACTCGGTTACATCACCTCATGGATGGACATGAAGCATGGATTCCTCGAGAAATACTTTCCAGTTTCAAAGTTTGCAGGTTTAAAGAAGCAGCTCTTCAATATAACTCAGTTCGAAAATGAATCCCTTTACGACTATTGTAAAAGATTCAAGAGGCTATTGGCGAGCTGTCCATATCATCCATTCAAGAAGGACAATCTAATATACTACTTCTTTGAGGGGTTTTTTGATGTTGACATGAGAATGGTGAATGTTGCATGAAACGATTCAATTTCCAACAAGAGCCTGAATGATGCAATGATGCTCTTCGAAGAAATGGCCAATGGAACGAGGCAGTTTAGTAGTAGATCTCGAGGGAAGAACGTGGATCAGTCATCTCAATCTCCCAAGCTAGAAGAGCAGGTCCAAGAGCTTCCTTCTATGATGAAAGAATTCATGAAAGGGGGAGTTTACCAAATCAAGGTGTGTGGCATTTGTAGTCTCGATAATCACACAGACGCTTGTCCACATATGGTGGAAAACTTGGAAGAGGTGAAGGCAGTGGACTTCAACGGTGGCAATATGCAACAATTCGGTAAGGGGAAACAACAACAAGGGTTCTGAGGGAACCAAAGAGGTGAAGGCAAGACCCATATGTGAATACCATCAATCCTAGCTACCGGGATCACCCTAAATTCTATTGGCTCGGGGAAAATCAAGTTCAAGGGCACAAGTGAGGAAAACAAGCTCTACCTCAGCCCTATCAAAGGGGAGAAGGGATTTAAAACAGCAGCGCCTCTCTATACAATTTGAATCGTGAAGAAAACTTGGAGGCTATTTCCAATTGGCAAGGAAAAAAATATGTTTTCGCAAAGTGAACAAGGCATGAGATTGAAGATCTTAGGACTAGGGTTTTTCAATCATCAAAAACCTTGAAATGTAAGTCGGGAAACTCGCCACCTCGGTGAGCGTCACTTGAGGCCAAAGAGTCCGGAAAACTCCCTTCCAAACAGGAGATCAATCTGAGAAATGTGAGCGCATTGAAGCTAAGGAGTGGGTAAACCCGAGAAAGAAATCTTGCAAGAGGATGACTTGGTTGTGGAGAGCAACAAAAAGTGTGACATGGTTGTAGAGGAGGAGCCTGTCAAAGAGCTTCCTACTCAGAGGTGAGTGTGAATCCACCACCACCTTTCCCTAGTGTACTTAGGGTAAGGCCGAAGGTGACAACCGATGATCCACACATTCGCAAGATCTTTGAGATGGTTGAGGTTAGCTTCCCACTTTTGGATTTTATTGAGTATGTTCCCTCTTATGCTAAATTCTTGAAAGTTGCATGTACTAAGAAGAGGATCAAACCAATTAGGAATGTTTGAAAATTGAAAATAGGGGGAGTGGCTACTCTAAATCATAAGAACTAGCTAAGAAATATGATGAACCGGTATGTTTTCAACTCATATCTCCTTAGGTGGAAATTGGTGAAAATTTCTATGATTGACTTAGGAGCATCTATTGATATGATCCCTTCTAGCCTTTATGAAAACCTAGACATAGGTTAGTTTAAGGAAACTAGGGTAATCGTCCAATTAGCCGACCACTCCCAAGCTAGCCCTAGAGGTTTAGTTAAGGATGTAATGGTTAGAGTAGACAATTTAGTGTTTCCAGCATGATTCTATGTCCTTGACGTAGGGCACGATGGTGGTACGCCCTAAATTTTATTGGGGAGACCTTTTCTTAAAACATTAAACTAAGATAGATGTTCATTTGGGAACACTAACCCTAGAGGATGGCATTGATAAGATGGGATTTGATATCTATAAGTCTAAGCATGATTCACCTACTCCCTCTCTTGTGTGAAAAGACATAACTTTGTGTGATGAATTTCTCAATGATAAAATTCTTGCATGATTGATGATGATGTGATTGCCTAGATGATGAGATTATTAATGGTTATGAGAGTGGTAAAAGAAATCCTACCTCGCATTTCAATTGTGATAATCATGTCGATGAGACTTATGCTTTGCATGAAGTTAGTGATGACATGTATATCTTGGATTATTTTTCAATGCTCACTAACATCCAGAGGTTAGTGAGGGAGGCAAGAACTTAAAACTCTTTTGTCTACCTCCAAAACCCGAGGAATGGGTAAGGACTTGACATTTCCTAGGAATGGATACTCACTCTCTATGGCAAGTAAAGCGCTTGAAGGTAAAGATGACACTTTGTGGAGATCTCTCCACAAGAATGTTATCATGGGTGGAGTTTCCAATGGTGACCCCGGAGTCCCAACGGTAGGTTTTTTAAATTGAAATGCATAAAAAATAAGTTGTGAAGAAGACAATAAAAATACGGTGCTCTTTCTTGTTTTGTTTTTCAATATCTTTATCATATAGATTTTGCATGATTTTTGTGTAACAAAGGATCTTGGGATGAAACTCTTGTTGATTGATAAATTCCTTTGAGTTACAATGCTTTTTCATTGTAAGGAAATAAGGCTTGTTGGGTGACAAAGTTTTTCGAAAAGGGGAGGAATTAAGGGAAAAAGGCTTTGTTCACTAGCAGCCTTGTGTCAGACCCCCTCAGCAAGAAGCATGCCTCATTTTAGGCCCCCTCAACACAATGGTAGCCTCATGCCAGCCCCTCCTTAGCATGAGGCATGCCACGTGTCAGACCTCATGTGGATGTTGTAATTGGGTCAAAAATGCAGATTTTCAAAATTTTAAAATTTCAAGCTAAAACATGTATTTTGGGCCCAATAATTCAGCAAATCTTTTATTCCATAGGATTGTTGATGTAAATTTTACTTCAACACCTCCCTTATGCATTAATTAACTAGTACTTTTGTCCCTGAGAGTATCTAATTTCAAAAATGTCATCCTTATCTCATTTGTACCTCCCTTCTAAATCACTTTTTTTGCTGAAAATAAGGATTTATAGTATATTCCCTCACCTATATGAACCATTTAGCTCATTTAAATCCCTCAAAAATACTCACTTTCACTTCATCTTGGTGAAACTTGAAAAAATTGGAGCTTTTCTCTCAAAAATTAGCATTTTTGCTTCTTATTGT
The DNA here is from genome assembly GCA_032355605.1 of Rubia tinctorum. Lineage (NCBI taxonomy): Eukaryota > Viridiplantae > Streptophyta > Magnoliopsida > Gentianales > Rubiaceae > Rubia > Rubia tinctorum. The sequence continues at coordinate 7,718 of JAULKM010117938.1, read as the reverse complement.
GTGGATTTTCCATCTCTTGGATTCATATTTCGGGTAATCATTTGAGATTTATGTTTACTTTCTTTATCTAGCATGATGGTTATGTGATCAAGATCTTGAATCTTGAAATAAAATTGAAGTGTTTTTGGGGAAATGTTTTGGTTATGTGAATGGCCTTATGTTGAACTAAGTGTAGAGGGGGTGTATGTTCTTATGCTTTAATGATATGATCTTCATTAGTTGTAGTGTTTTAGGAGATGTTATTCTTGATTGCATGATGTTCTTGATGGGATGCTATGATTTTCCGTGAGTTTTTTGTTCAGGGAGAATGATTCTTGATTCAATAGCCTTTATGTTGAGATGGCATGATTTGAATGTTTTGGCTATGTAGGAAGAAGTGTTATTCTTGAATGATACTTGATGCATGGCTTTGTGTATTCTTGCATTACCACCTTCTTCTTGTTATGATAGGATGGCTCCAAAAAGAAATAGGTCAGAAAAAGGAACAACTTCCCGGGGTGACAAAGGGAGAAAGTAGACCAAATTTGGAATAAGGGAGCTGGAAATTTCCCTTCCTCCTAACCCCATTTTTGTTGTTCATGAGTTCATGAGGTTGACCATCATTTTCAGAAGTGCGACTCGGAGATGCAAGTACTGAAGAAGCACAAAGAGGACCATATTGGAGACAAAGTTTGCATGCAAGGAGACCTTGGGAGCTCAAGGTCTACTCGAGCCCGTAACTTATTTGCTAAGCTAAATAGTCCTAGAGGGTTTCTTAGACAAACATTCCAAGACTTACATAGGTGGACCTTGGAGTTTTTGGCGACCTTGGAGCAAGAGACGGATAATGAGGGGAGGAGAATCATCCATTTCCACCTGGATAATAAGGAGTACACTATGTCACATTGGGACATTGCCCATGCATTTGGGTGGAAGTATGGGAAGGAGATTCTGAGGACACACCCACAAGGCCTTCCATTTTCATTAGCAAGTTTTGGATAATTCTTTTGGGCACTGAGAGTAAGCATGAATTGCGATATATCAACTGACTATTGTTCATAGGCATATTCAGTCATAGAGAGATCTCACAATGGCCCGGTTCGGACGTCCAAGTCTTTTGGGCAATGACTCAGAATGGGAATTGTACCCCAACATGGTGAGGGTATTTGTGGAAGAATGCATGGACATGGGAAACAGGAAAGGTGGGAAAATATTAATGGGAGGCATGGTCAGACTCTTAGCCCAACACTCAGGTCATCCATTTCCTTCTCCATTTGCATTGGCAAACTTAGGTCGTTCCGGGACAACGTGCACTATAGACAAGTTAGCACAGGCTTCAATGGTTTCTACCACTACCTCAGAGGACCGGTTCATTTGGTTGTACGGTGGCGCTACAGTTTTCAGCTTCACGATTCTTCCACAACTGGAGCTCATCACTATCAACCAAGACACTATATTGGAGGACTTGTTTCTAACACCCAATCCACAGTTTGAGAAAGACTTCTACAGGGTCTTATCAAGCCCAGATATAGATATTGAGAAGGATGGTGACACTCCATCTGGGGCACCACCTAGTCGCACTCACCTACCCGCGGACTACATCGACCTTTGCGCACTTTTGGGGAACAACTTTCAAGCTCTAACCAAATTGTACAAGAGGTTGATCACGCGGTAAGAGGGATGATTTTACAATGAGAGGATTTTGGGACTAGGCTAGACTCTATGGAGGGCACCATGTAAGTGTGGGGGTCTAGGTTGGACTCCATCGAGCGGGAGGGAAGTGAAGGAGAAGTTCGCTATTGTGGATGAGAGGGCGGATGTCCAAGAGGAGGCTATTGAGCAATTGATCGAGAGATTCCATATCTCAATACTTTATGGTTTTTGGGACGTTATTCCCATTGAGAGGTAAGAAATGCGACATGAATAAAGGAGGAGATGCAAGACAAGTCGTTTGAGGGGTCACATAAGTGAGTTCCTCTACTTTTCTCTTTCCCACTCATGATTTCTATTATTTAATTGCAATGGGGACAATGCAAAGTTCAAGTGTGGGGGAGGGAGTAGTAAAAAACTTAGGAGTTTTTTATCTTGAGATTCCTTTGTGTTTTTTGTTTTGTTTTGTTTTGGGTATGTTTCGGTGTTATCTTTGGTTTTGGGGATGTTTTGGTAAAATTTCGGTGGTGTAATCTTTAGGGTGCTAACTTTTATTTTCGGGGATGTTTTGGGAAAGAACTTTTGGTGGTGTTATTTTTTATTTTTCATTATCTTCATGTAGTGTGAAGCCCGCCTTTGGGGCAATTTTCACTACACAAAAAAATTTGAACATTTTGAAAAATGAGAATATATATACACACACACCCGGCTAAGTTGGAAACTCGAAAGGGCAACTTAGGTAAAAATGAGAGAAAACCCGGATAGGTTAAAATACCTAGGTAAAAATGAGAGGCAAGGCCCAACTAGGTTGGAAAACCTAGGCAAAATGAGAGACCGTATGGAAAAAGTGAGAAGTGAGCTCAACATGTGTGAATGCTATGGAAAAAAAACCCGAAAGAGCTCCTAGGAAAAATGAAAGAAATTGGAATATAATTCGAACATCTTTTGGACTATCTTTGGAGGTTTCTTTAGCAACATCTCATGGATTGTCTTTGCCGGCTTCTTTGGCGGAGTAAGCTAGTTTAGCACTTATCATTTTAATTTGACTTTTTTCTTCTTGGATGGATTTTGGGCGGATAGGTTACTTTAGCATCTTCTAGGAGAGTGAGAGTTGTGTGATTCTTACAATATTTGGGGGGAACTAGGGTAGCCTGGGAATAAGTTGAATGTATTGGTTAACTTATCTTGGCATGCTACATTCCTCATAAATCTTTTATCTTTTTTGTTTACTCGGGGACGAGTAAAGGTTTAAGTGTGAAGGGATTGATGTGCACCTTTATGCATGTGTTAACCAATGCACTTGACACATTTATTATCATGCCTTGTTTGGTTTATTGCTAGTTTTTGGTTAGATTTACACGACAAAGGGTTTAAGTGACCATTATTAGTTTTCTTATTTTTTAGGCTTAATTGGATCTAATGGACACTTTGTCCTCACGATCACCTAGATTTTCTTTTGCCAGCTTATTAGTAGGTGTTTTGTGAGGATTTCGACATCAATTTGTAGAAGGCCATCCGCGAGGGTGGTAGAAGATATTCGAAAGTCATTCACAAGAATGGTAGAAAATATTTAAAGGTCATTCTCAAGGATGGTAGTATAAAAAAAGGCCAAGGATTTAAAATGTGATAGTAGATGGAATTAAGCCGAAAAATGCAGAGTTAGAGTTCAAAAAGGTCAAAATGGAAGGCGTCGTCAACCGGCCGAACCAGCTGACCTGCCAGGACGAACCTGCTAGCCAGGACAAGGCTAACACACCTAGCATAGCCAGTGCTTGGATTGGCTTGTACGGATCACGCCAACCAGCACGGGCTGTGCTACACCACTTGGCACAACCTGTGTCACTCAAATTGCTCCAGAGACTAAGTATGAACATGGATCACTCTGCTTCACGCGGTCTGTGTCATTTGAACTCCAAAATGCAAAGACTAGCCCCCCGGGTGTGAAGAATGACATGGCCCGCATTGTTCTACTGAGAAAAAAATGCTTCCAACTGACGGTTCATGCCAAACAACATGGGGTGCACGATTAGAAGTTTAAAACGGGGCTCTAGTCGATGGCCCATGCCGGCCAACATGGCCCATGCTAGACTGGTCAGGGCATGCCAGCATGAGGATACACATGTCATGAAATGGCATGCGGCCCCTGTCAGCACGAAGCTAACCCTGCTGGCACGGACCTTGCCATTTTCCACTGGTCGTGTCAATTGTAGCTGCTAGAGTTTTTTTGGCCTAATTTAGGCCTTTTTCAAGGCCCAATTCCCCAATACTATATATGTGGACCTATGTCTACTAAGGTTTAATTTTATGCTCATTTTAGACTCTTTAGAGTAGGGTAGAGAGAGAAGGGAGCTCTTCCTTCTCTCTAAAATCTTTTCTCTTCTTCTCTTTATTTTTATTTTTCCCACATGCATTAAATCCAATGAAATACTTGGGTTCAATGCTTAGGGAGTATGTAATTTACTTGGGGTGTGTATTTTTATTTATGAATTTATGTTAGTTTTGTGAGATTTCTTCGATATACCTATTTCTATGTTTTTATGATTATTATGTTGGCTTGTTCTACATGTTCTTATTAATTGCATGATTTTCACACTAAAATTAGCACACATCGTAGTATACTTTCATGTTGGAACAATTATTGATATCCACTGAGGAAGGAAACCTAGATGTACTTGGGGTAATGATAGTCCAGAATCATATTGGTGTATGTAAGTGGGTTGCCAAGTCAACATTAAGATCGACCATACACTAGTCTTAGCATGCAAATTGGCCCGAAGGGTTACGAATAGAGATAGAAATTGTAGCAAACTAGGGTTAGCATTTTACAACCCTAAAGCCATTGATAAGGTGTTTCACACCTTTTACCTTTTTAGGCCCAGGGAGAAGAATTCATGGTGTATTGTCCGGGACATAATCGTACGGGGGAGATTCAGATCTGCACAGCAGGAAAGGCCGTTGTTGCACTCCCATAATTACTAAGGCATTGCCAATGAAGATTACACGTGCACCATACATGACAGGAATGGGGAAGTGTTGACCATCGACCACACCACGTGTCATAAACACTGTAATAGGCTTGTAGTTCTTGTATGTGATGGAATCGACAATCGAAGCAACATTGATCATGTTACGCAAATACTCCCCAAGTGCTAGTTTACATAGGTTATTATTTTTTATTTGCATGCTAGTAGTTGTTAGTAAACCCCCCTCTCCCCTCCCAAGCCTGTTTTTAGTAATACTAGTTATTCTTGACACGTGATTAGATTGACAACCCGACCGCTGTGTGTAGTTAACTTTTAGATTCCTAGCATCTCTGTGGACGACCTCAGTCTTGCTACTATCTACCCCATAGGTAGCATGGTAGTAGGAATGGGAGAAATAGTATAAATTCTATCTTTGATCCTTAAACATCCTCTTCTCTCAAGTTTAACGAAGCCGAGAGGGGAGGCGGGTCAGCCCATTACTTGGATAGTAATCCATATGATGAAATCTATTACTTCATAAGTATTCGGCAAGTTCCAATGTGTAAAAGTGAAGTTTTAAAAAAATCTTTTAATGTTAGACTGCCCAAAACTGTAATATTTGACCTTTGAACGGGTTCTTCCATTAAAGCTTACATCAAGCAGCATCTAAAAGTAGCTAGCCACCTATCCAAAAAAAAAAAGGCTAAAGTTATTATCGTAATTTGCAAAATTCTCATAAGTTTGCAATTTATCCAATAAATGCAAGTCATTTGGGCGTGATGAATCACCTAGAAATCAAATCTTAAATATTTAAAAAGAAGTCTATAATACAAAAATTAAATCAAACGAATACTTAAGGCATCTGCTTTTGTACTTTCACCTCTTGGCACATGCAAGATATCAAAGTATTCGAGTTGAGCTATAAGTTGATGGACTCTCCTTAAATATTTTATCAGTTGTTCTTCCCGTACTTCGTAGTCTCATCTGACCTACTGGACTACTATTTGTGAATCACTAAATCTCTGAACACTTTTGACCTTCATCTTTACTGTAAGTTTTATGCCACAGATCAATGCCTCGTATTCCGCTTCATTATTGGTGAGTGGAAAGTCGAAACGAAATGAATACCTATACTCCCCTCCTTCTGAGCTGACTAATAGTAATCTCGCACCACAACCTTCTTTGTTGGATTCTCCATCCACGAACAGTTTCCATGCGACATCCACTCACTTGGATTTCTCTTTGATGATTCTAAGATTATGTTGGTCCGTCTAGTTATTTCTGGAATGAAGTCTGCTAAGACCCGTGACTTGATTGCAATTCGTGGTTGGAACAAGATTTCATATTGTCCCAACTCGAGAGCCCACTTGGTCATTCTATCATGTGCTTCAAGCTTGCTGAGGATGTCTTTGACTGGGTGATCATTATAGACAACTATCCCATGACTGTGGAAATAGGTTTGCAACCTTCTTATTGAGTACAACAAAGCTAGAATTAACCTCTCAACCGGCATGTGCGCTCTATCTGCACTTTGTAGCATTCTACAAATGTAGTATATTTTTATTTGTTTTTGGCCCACTTTCCATACCAGAACCGAGCTAACTGCGTTCTTTGAAACGGTCAAGTATAGATATAAGGTTTCTCCCAGGATTGGTGAATTCAATGTAGGCAACGCTTGGAGTTGCTCCTTCAGGGAATTATATGATTTTTAACTTTCTTTGTTCCAGCTGAACTTCTTTACCTTCTTCAGGACTTTAAAGAGTGGAAAGTGTTTCCTTGCTGCCTTTGAAACAAATCTACTGAGCACTACCAACTATCCCATTAATATTTGTACTTCCTTGACTGTTCGTGGTCGAGGAAGGTCAACTATAGCTTGTATTTTCTCTAGATTTGCCTCGATTCCCCTGGAGGATACCCTTAATCCTAAGAAGTTCCCTACGCCTACTCCAATTATGCATTTCTTAGGATTGGGTTTCATGCTTATTTCACCCAGTGTATCTAATGTCTCTTTCAAATCCTCCACAAAGCTTCCTATCTTCCTACTCTTCACGACCATATCATCAATGTATGCCTCCACATTTCTCCCTATATGATTGCGAAATGCACTGTCAATCGCTCTCTAATATGTTGCTCCTTCATTTTTTAGGCCAGGCAATATTTTCACATAACAAAATATCATGAAGCTTGTTATGAACGTCATCTTCTCTTTATCTTTAAGATTCATCAGCATTTGGTGGTATCATTTATATGCATCTAAAAAGGCTAAGACTGTGTACCCTGCAATCGCTTCGACTAGTTGTTCAATGTTAGGCAAAGGATAACAATGCTTTGGGTATGCCTTGTTTAGATCAGTGAAGTCTATACACATTCTCCATCTTTTTCCACCTTTTTTACCATTACTGGGTTCACCAACCATTTCGGATATGTTACCTCCTTTAGTATACCAACTTGAAGCAAAGATGTAACTTCTTCTTCAATTCCTTTCTGCCTGTCACCAACGAATGTAATAATTCAAAGATTTGAAGACCATGAAGACTACTTTTGAAGATAATGAATACTTGAACAAGAAGAAGAAAACGTTAAAAAAGAAGCTTACTATGTCTGTCGCGAGTCACGACGCATGGGTCGCGAGTCACGATGCCTGGGTCGCGAGTCACGATAGGTCACTGCCATATCCACTTCTTGACTTTTTGTACTATAAATACCATCTTATCCTCTCTCCTTCACACAACTTTTTCAGCCTGATTCAACAGCTACAAACCCCTAGTTTTCTACCATTTTCATCTTTGCTTCATCTTGAATTTATGTTCGAATTGCTATTGTTGTTTAGTATGAATTATGGTAGCTAAACTTAGTCTTGGGAGCAATTGATTAAGGCTTCCAAGCCAATTTCTTGAGAACTATATATGAGCTATTTAATGATTTGCTATTGTGTATTTATTGTGCTTTGAATGTTTGTTGTTGAATGCATCAATGGTGTTGAAAGTTTGAGTATATGAATTGCTTGTATGATTGCTTGTTAGGGTTGGGGAGAGTAGCTAAGTTTCCCCTCTTTTGATATGGAATCCAAGAGCATGAATTAGAGCTTCTAATATGGTTGATGATTTGATAAATGCTAGATGAATG
>JAULKM010117928.1:0-21533 GCA_032355605.1 Rubia tinctorum | reverse complement strand
TAAAGTTATTGATGGTCAAACATGGTCTGAGAAAGTTGACCAAAAAACAGGCCAATAATCCTGGGACGGAGGTAGTAGTTGGTAGAGATTTCCCAATCTAATGCTCTACACAAAAAGGACTCAAATTTGAAAACCACCTTCCATGTAACTAAGAGAGTAGAAGAAAATAAATCTATAATTACTAAGCTAAAATCGGAGCAAAGGAACAAAGACACCGGAACCAGAAAGGAGATAATCAGCCCAAATAAAGTAAAACAAACAATTATGTTCATTTAGACCAATATGATGACCTGGTTCAGCCATGACCGTACACGCCACCGTTCATATCACTATATGAACGGATCTGACCACGATTGATAATCGTCGTCTGCGACGTTTCCGACAATCACCATTAGAAAATTACTACCAAGATTTTATGTTGTGATGTCCGGATGAGCTGTCGTCTTGAGTGGTTGTTCGCCGGATCTGGATTCACACTATGCGCTGGACAGGTTTGCGCCACCATGCACCACCCTCTTGCGCCTCCGAGCGCCACCCTTGCACCACCGAGCACCACCCTCAACATCGTTGTGCCGTCGTGCACCACCGACGAAAAGCCTAGCCAACCCCTTGCGCAAAATTCTGCTATCTTTTTCGTGCGACACCGAGCTTTGCCGCAGCTCCGGATCAGGCCGGCCAAGCGCCTCTGCACGCCAGGTTGACGAGAGCCCCTCCTTCTCTAGCGACAATGACGGCGTCGCTGCATGGCTTCTTCGCGCGATGAGTGGCCGCGCTAGTTTCCTCTCTGTCGTCCGTCCCAATTCCTTGCTCCGACACAGATATTCTACTAATGCAGGAAATAAAGCTATGTCTGGGGAAGGGGGCGCCGAACCGCCAGATTTGGTGGCGGCGGCGACGGCGCCCGGGATTAGGGTTTAGCTCTATTTTCTTTAGCTGAGAGAGTTAAAGAGAGAGGGTTCCTTGCTCACAATTTAGGAATTCAGTTGGCACTATAATTTTTCACTGTGAGTATCGTTACTCTTTTATTAAATTGAATCATTGTATATGTAAGAGCCATTATTAAACAATGTGGTAACCCGACTTAAAATTTTCAATAACTATGGGTGTGTTGTATGATATATCTACTCATTTGAAGGCTCCATTTCAAAGCCAATCTGATTAAATTATAACTAGTCATTTAGATATCTTATGAACCATATCTTATAAACTCGACACCAAATAAGAACTGCCATATTTTCAACTCCATAACAAATAGGTCTTGATAAGACTCCAAATTACTGCCAAAGTTCACCAAATGCGTCTCAACAGGAGTATCAACTTGAGCAAGAGAATACAGGAGCTCGAGGTTGGGGATGACTGTTTACAGGAGCGCTATGATTTCCAAATTACACTCTACTACCACTCCCTGTCGTTGATCAACTTTGGCAATTTGAAATTTAGAATCAATGCCGGGTACCGTTACCTATCAGGCGTTGAATAATCTAAACATCAACATGATATGGACGGAATGATCTAAGCATCGATTGAAATGGACAGGTGAGGTGATCATATAATGACATGTGCGAAGCCGAAGACTGAATGATCTAATCATCAAACTGAAATGGGAGGTTGATACTAAAATGTCTTTTGACCAAAAAGACGAAGTAATGCAATGTTTCTGCAGAATCATAATACTAAATTTCATATCCAGAGATAAAGATGAACATTAGAATGCCATTATTCAACTCAAAACCAGCTAACAAACTGTGGACAAGGTCCAGTGTTCTAAATCTGACGACAAAATCACAAGTAGAAAGTAACATATGGTGAAAAATGGCTGCAAAAACATCCCTGCTCTGTGATAACTCAACAAGCCAAGGAACTCCCCATAAAAAGCTTATTTCTTCTTTCCAGCCTTGGCAGCATCTCCAGCCTTTGTCTACAAATTAGAAAGACACATATTGTCAACGCAGTTAAAATAAAGAGCACCAAGAGCACTTTAAATGATCTACTCTCAAGTCTCACATCCCCGCAGCTCGAATCCTGGTAACTCGCATATTGACTAACAAAAGACCGTTGTATAAAATAAAAGAAGTTGCTTTACATACCTTCTTTACACCTCGGATTTTCTTAGATCTGTTCTTCCTTTCTTTGATTTGCTTCCTAGATTTCTCGATCTTGGTGTCTAGGCCATTCTGCATAAAACCCATAAAAGTAACTGCCATGAGATGAAAATTTACTTCGATTCCAATTCAACCAGCCATGTCTCATGCATGCAAAAACCAGAACATCAGCTAGGCAGTAAACATTGAATATGGATAAGGCAATGCAAAGTTGTAATGCAGGATGGAAACCGAGACTCTACTAACACTTTTAGATAACTTAGAATCTCTATAACTATATAAAACTCCAAAGAGTCTATCCTAAAACTAGTATTAAAGAGAAATTAACACCATATCTATGACGGCTGTTTTAGGTAAAAACACCCATATTATAATAAAGATCAGATTGGCAAAATCGGCTTTAGAAAATGGTTGACAGGGTATTACAAAATTTACGATATATTTCAGTTGGCACAAAATTGGAGCTGTTGCCCAACTATCAATTGCCAATACTAAGCAATGCATATTTGCTTCAGTCTTCCAGCTATCTCATTACATTATCTTGCTATTCTCAAGTAGAGATTGAGAGCCATTTCACGAAATACAATGAGAATGAAAAAATACTATGAGTACAGCTGGCACTGCAAAAACATTAAGATAGTGAATTCTGAATGCAACTGAGCTTGAGCAACAAAACTAAATCAGTTACTTACCCTTATGAGGCGGTACTTGGGCTCGTACTTCTTTGCATTCTCAACAGAATCATAGATCAATCCAAACCCAGTTGATTTACCACCTCCGAAATGTGTCCTGAACTTGAACACAAAGATGGCATTCGGGTCCTTAACCTCGTACATCCTCGCCAATTTCTCTTTCAACTCGGCCTTCAAAAGCATAAAAAAATAAAGCAGTACATAAACACCAAAACCAAACATTGAAAGAAAAACAAACCCATGAAAACATCATCAGCACTACACAAGCATACCTTGGAAACATTGGACCTTCCTGGATGCAGAACATCGATGACCTGGAAGAACAAATCAAGAAAAAATGAGAATTTCGGGACATTGTACAACATAAAAACACAAACTAATGAATGCAGAATGCTCACAAATTGCTTCCTGGAAAGAAGGCGGTTAGTCATAAACTTCCTGGTACGAATAGTCACAGCCTTGTCCGCCATTTTCCCCGATCTACGCACACCAAAACCGATCGCCCGCCGCCGCTGCTGGGGTTATGTGTGCGTGGATCGAACTTAGATAATTGAAAGAGGTGTAGGGTTTTAGAGATTAGAAGATGGTGGGATTTATATTGGGCTTGAGATTTTGGTGTGTGGGTTTTGAGGTTAGAAGATGGTGGGATTTTTTGTGAGTTTGGGTTTTGAGATTTTAAACGGACTCCCTCGTCAGACTGAGCCCAACATGAACTGTTGCTACTCCGTACTTTGTTCGTCCATGAATATTGATCTACTTTCTAGCATAAATAATGACATACTTTGAAAATTACCTAAAATGACAAAAGATGTGTTGTTAAATTCCCACAGTGTTTGTTTAACTTTAACAATTTTGAGACTGAACCCACTGTTTTTCCCAAATATCCTTACTTTTATACAATTATTTCATGTCACATCAGCTAACATAAAACTTTGGTTCAAAAGCAATTAGGTCATTATTCTTTGGACGGGGGAGTATATAAGTAAGTTCCTAGGTCCCGGGTCAAGATTTCAGTAGAATCTTTTCCACAGTTATCAAGAAATATATTTGACCGTTAATATATTTAATTACGTTTAATAACGGCGAATAAAAATTTGAAATATAGAAACCAGTCAAACCACTTGTTATGATGAATCCAAGTATGATAATATTATTACTTATATATTTATTTGAATACGTAGTCAGAGTTGGCTACTGAAGAGTGTCAAATACTGAGTATGAAGTTTAGGTGGCACATATGGTGTACTAAAAAGATGTAAATGCCCCTATAATTAAAATTGGAAATTTAATGAGCATTTTACTCCTAAACTACTTATTCTTTTTCATCTTCAAACACACTGCCATCCGCTTCAGCATCGTATTGTCGGGCGTCGGCCACAAGATAATTTCTCTAAACATCAAAACACCAATTTGCAATCAACAAGGGAAGGAGAAAAAACACCATAAATTTGGCACCTAAATCTTTCAATTCTCACAATAGATAAATAAGGGTCGTCGTTGCTTTGCCGCCCAGCCACCACCATCACAGCCCCCCACCATCTCAACCCTGGTCCGCGACTCATTCAACCTTAGCCTGCTGCTCTGCCATCGCCCAACTATTCCTTCTCCACTCCCCCGACACCACTATCTCAACCTCCACCCATCCCGCCACCACCATCTTAGCCTCCACCCATCCCGCCACCTAAAACTCTAGCCCGCCACCCTGCTCCGCCGCTACCTAGCCCTTCCTCCTCCTCTTCCCCGCCACCACCCATCTCAGCCCACCACCATCTCAACCCTAGAGAAAGAGGTAAAGGGCAAGAGAAAGAGAAGGAGGGCATTTTTTTTATTTTCATATTTATTTATTTTTCATTTATAATCAGGAGTATAATGGTCAATTTATCGATTTCCAACCAAATTGGCCATTGACATTTGATCAACGGAGTCCAGGGTTAGATTGACACTTTCAAATTTTACAAGGTTATATTGATATTTTCTACCAAAACATAGAGTTAAAAACGCATTTTTCTCTTAAAAAAATTACTCTTTCAAAATTTGACAATTTTTAAAATTCAAAATTGATTAGTCAAATTTAAACATTATAAAAATAAAATTTGAAATCAATTTTAAAATAGTACTAGTATTGGTAAGCACGTTTTTGGTGGTCCAAATTCCAGGTTAAAAATTAAGAAAATGACAATTTAGGTGCCCGTTTTTGAGTGAAATTACATGTTTCATCCCTTTTATTGCACAATGTTTTTTAAAACGTTCCCAAATTATTACGAAAAGTTCTCAATTGGTTCATTTATCTAACATAACTCATTTTAATTAAGTTAAGGACCCGTCAACAATTATCAAAATTTTAAAAATATATAATTTAACAACTTTTCAGGATAAATTATTTATTTTCATTTTTATCTTCTTCCAGTTTTTCTTCCATTGTATCCACTACCATGTTCCAACGCCACCAATCCAGTGACACTCATTGTCTATTGCATCGTTCTAGTTTTTCAGGTTCTCTACTTCCCAATAGAGACATTATCGGCACTAAAAATGTCGAGTCAATGTTGATTCACTTAAACTGACTAACAGTATGTAGGAATTAATTGAGAACATCTCGTTATAATTTGGGAACGTTTTAAGAACAATTTGCAAAAGAGGAACCTAACTTATAACTTTGCCTAAAAGTGGGCAACAAATCTGTCAAATTTCTCTTTAAAAATGAGGTTCTCAACCTGAGTTTCTCTAAAAGGAATCCCCTAATTTTTTGAAATTAATCCATTAAAAAATGTTCGGAAACATACCCACTGGCGATTACAATAAGTAGAATTAACATCCAACATAAGTAGCGTCTAGCAATAACTAATTTATTGCAAGGATGTCTAAATTATACGTCAACCAAACTAACCGTCTGTACTATTACAGAGAGAGATCCAATAAATCTGTAACATTGTCCTCAGGGATATTAACTCGCTTCCTGTGAAAATCATGACCAATTGATAGAAAGGAGCGTACATTGCATCAATATCACTATGTCAAATAGGTATTTTTCAACAATTGTAATACCACTTGATCCAAAACACGATATATGTTGTCCAAACTGGAAAAACCTTGAAAACACACATGTCAAAAACATGACTCTTTCTAGAGAAACACAAGATCTGTAAGATTATATCGAACAAAATAAATCGACATGAACAATTAAATTGGGTAATAATCATGAACACAACAATCTAATATATCACATCACAAATCCACATTTATTCAATAATATAAACAATAAAAGAATATCATTTGAAAACTACTGTTTTCTCATCTCCACTTGTCTATAGTATATATTAAAAGAGGCAATTCTTGTCACATGACATTCACACATAATTATTATCACATGACATCCATACATAATTATTATCACATGACATCCATACATAATTATACGTAACTTCCTAAAATTAATTGATAATGTAATATTTTATAGAGTTAATCCCCAATTTACAATGTATATTTCTTCCCCATTTTCAATGTTTTTCCCATACTTCAATGTATGTTCAATTACTGAGTAATTAATCATATCCTATTAATGAGGATACACATTCTTTTTGCATTCTTAATCTACATTTGTTAGGGAATTTCTTTCATAATACTTATTTTCTACAATATATATTTTTAAATTTGGTACACTTTTCATTTTGGTTTATCTTTTTAATATTGTCAAACTTAATCATGATAATAAGTGAATCATTTTCATCTATTTATTATTATTTTTACTCACTACAATTAATTCTTTTTACGTAATTTAATTTTCCTACAAAAACATCTTAAATTACTATGTTAAACATATAGAATAATAGATGGAGTAACTTTTATTTAAAAATATAAGTGTTTCTAATTTTTTTAAAATTTTAAGACAAAATCAATATAAAATGGTTTATATAAATATTAAATATAGTTCTAATTTTTTAAAAAATACTTTCAATGGTTTATTTAACAATATAAATTTTATTTGCAATTTTTCTTAGAGTTCGTCTCTTGAAGACGATCTTTCCATAAGTTATGAAAAAGACCAAAACTTAAATTGCATTAGAAGAAATCAAGATAAAATTTATTTGCAATTTTTCTTAGAGTCCTTCTCTTGAAGACAATATTTCCATAAATTATGAAAATCCCAAGGTTTAAATAGCAAATTAGAATAAATCAATATAATTTTTTTTGAATTTCATAAATCGAGTCATAAACTTATAACTACTACATGTTGCATAACAAATTTTCAATATCGCAACTAAAACCTTTTATCTTTCTATAATTCTAAGAAAGTCTCAGGAAATGCGACATTTTCATAAGGTTATGGACAGTCCATAGTGACTTTTTCTTTAAATGTTGTAATTTTTTAAAAAATTATTATTATTATTTAAAAGTTAAAACAAAGTAATAATATGCATTTGAATGTGAAAATATAAAAATATATAATATAAAAATATTTCAAATTTTCAAATTTTAGTATGTAATTTAAAAAATATAAGCCGCCGCCAGTCTAGAAACTCACTGTATAATTCGAATTCATCTCCGTCTTTCCATATGATTATGGAAAGGTGGTCTTTCCCAAGATTTTGTCGATTTATACGAATTTATTTTATTTTTGTTAACCAATATTTAGAAATGACATATTTTAGTACATATCAATATGTGATTGATAATGGTATTAAAAAAAAAAGAGTTCGTCTCGTTGAAAGACCTTCTTTCCATAAGTTATGGAAAGACCAAGGTTTAAATTGAAAATTAGAATAAATCAAGATAAAAATTTTGGATTACATTAATCGAGTCATAAACTTATAACTACAACACGTTGCATAATGAATTTTCAATATTGCAACTAATACCTTTTTACCTTTTTATAATTCTAATTCAACCCCGTCTTTCCATATGCCTATAGAAAGGCGATCTTTCCCAATACTTTGTCGATTTATACGACTTTATTTTATTTTTGTTAACTAATATTTAGAAATGGCATATTTTAGTACATGCCAATATGTGATTGGTAATAGTATTAAAAAATGAGTTCGTCTCTTGAAATATCGTCTTTCCATAAGTTATGAAAAGACCAAGATTTAAATCGAAAATTAGAAGAAATCATGATAAAAATTTTGGGTTGCATTAATTGGGTCATAAACTAATAGCTAATGCACGTTGCATAGTAAAATTTTAATATTGCAACTAAAACCTTTTACCTTTCCATAATTCTATTTCAACCCCGTCTTTCCACATGTCTATGAAAAAACTGTTTTTCTCAAGATTTTGTAATAAAATTTTCAATGCATTAAGTTATATCATATTTTTATTTTAATATTAAATTTAGATTATCACAAATTTTAACTTTCTTTAATCTATATAATTAATTATTATAAAACATTGACAATTTAAAACTATATTTTTCTTTAAATTATATTTTTTTATCAAAATTTAAAACTTAGATTTTATATATTTCTTATTCATTCAATTAATCATGAATTTCTAACAATACCCCTAATTTGAAAATTTTAGATCTAACATTTTTTTTAATCATTGTAAATGAGCTCGTCATTGTATTTGGCAATGCATGGTCCAGCCACAATGCTTCCAAAAATGTCCAACGTTTTACGAAGTACAATATTTGTTGACCATGGAAGTTTTTTTGGGTCTTCCCTAGAATGTTTAATAAAAAATTACTTTCTCTAAAATGTCTTTATTTGGTCGAAAATAGCACAATGTTATCAATTAATCACAATATGCTAAAAAATTATTGGAAGAAGAATAAAATGGACGTCTATAACTCAAATGCACAAATTTTAACAACTATCATGTAATTTAAAATTTTTGTAAAAAGATTGTATGATAATAATAAATATATATTTTTATCATAAACTGTGCAATGACACGATATTACAACCAAATCTTCAAAACTTTAATCATTTTTTATATCTTATGAAATCCGTATTCATGGAATGTTGATAACGATAATGTTATTTTGGTAAAGTGATGTTTATTAATATTTTATCTACTAATTAAATTATATTAAATATATATATTTATATTTATATAATAACATTCAAATTCATATCCATGCAAAGCACGGGTTTTATCTAGTTTAATAACATAAACAAGAAAAGAATAACATTTGAAAACTACTATTTTCAAATTGACATCTATAACTCAAATGCACACATTTTAAAAACTATCATCTAATTTAAATATTTTAAAATTTTAGTAAAAAATTGTATGATAATAATAATTTTATTTTTTTATCATAAACAATGCAATGACATGATATTACAATCAAATTTTTAAAGAAAGCCCCCTGTGATGATGGGGTGGTTTGGCGGACCCCTACTCGTTTATTAATAAATAAAAAATACTACAAAAAGGGGGATTTAATGGCCTTACCTCAAGAAGATGTTTGTTGTATTATTCTAATACATAAACCTATGAAAACTAAAGAATCATAAAACTATACAGTTGAATCAAAACGTTGAATACATAGAAAGATCTGAATGTTTACAAAAGGAGAATAATCTAACTAGTCCTTATATAAGGAAGACTAATTTCATCAAGTTGAATTTGTCCTTGTATATCCTTAGGCATACCTGCAAAAAATAAATGTTATTTACCTTGTTAAGATATGCAAATTTGACTAAGGAGTCTGCAACTTTGTTAGAGTATCGCGGAGTATGCCTAATTAAGCAGCCTATGTTGTCCCTGATCTTCCAAATCTTGCGCACTACTTCAATACATCTCCAAGGGATACTCCATTCTCCACTAAGCACCTTTGTTGCAATTAGTGAATCTGATTCAATATCCAAGGTTTGAATTTTTAGTTGCTCAGCCATTGGGAGACCGTGAAGAACTGTAAGAAGTTCTGCTTCAATGATGGCGCAGTGTGGAATTGCATGTGAGCCAGATCTGATATGTTTTCTATGTTTGTCTCTCAATATCCATCCAACACCTGCTGATCCATTGCTCAAAACCAAGACATCAACATTGAGTTTTATATCTTTTGAAGGAGACCAGGAAATAACCACTGGTCTCTTATTATTCTTTTTTTTTGAAAAGGTCTCTTCTTATTCTTCAATTTCCTGCTAATGGTAAGAGCTGGATATATAGTAGATAGATCCCAAAAACCCTCAACATGGTGAGATACAACATATCATTGATTAAGTTCAAAATATGGATAGAAATAGTTTTTGGCTGAGGTTTATTTGTAGCACACCATATTGCACAAGTTACTGTGCAAGGAAGGGTACGAATGATATCAACAGCACACATATTTTTCATATCTAAAGTCCAATAGAAGACAAACCTGTTCCAGAGAATGTTATGATTAATAAGCTGGACTTTAAAGACTTTGTTCACCAGTTGCCAAATATTCTTTGAGAAATTGCAGGAACTGAATACATGATGAATATCATCAGAGTTACTAGTGCAGAAGTAGCATTTGGATGGCAGATTCAGATTAAGATCTTCCAAAACATCTGGCATTGCAATTAGACGATTTAACAATCTCCAATGCCAAAGACTTATTTTTGAAGGTAGGAAAGGAGACCAAAGATATTTAAAAGATGGGACCATTATTTTTCTAGTGTCTGACCAGTTCATATGTAGATTTTAAAGTGAAGTTGCCATTCTCTGTATGTATCCAAATAAGTTTATCCTTATGGTTGTTGAACAAGTGATAATTACCTTAAGTTGTTAAGCACTGTGTTAGTGGAGAGAAGTATTTGAATAGAGTGATATAATGGCTTTGATGGTTTAAGAAATCACCAATGGACATATCTGGATGAGGTAGTTTAGTTTCTAATGACTAGAATCTGGATAATGGACCTAATTTTGTCCAATTGGCATGCCAAAATGATGATTCTCCATTACCAATCTGAACAAAAGTATTATTAGTTGTTAAGTCTTGAATTTCTAGGATTCTTTTCCAATTTTAGATTTTTTTTGTTGTCAGTTGTTGACCACATGAAGAGGGACAAAAGTGATTTACCTTGTTAAATCTTCCACTATAGTTTTAATGAAAAACTTTTTGTCATTGTGTTAAGGTTGTTTAGATGTAAACCATTTTCTTCTTTAGGGAATGTTAATTTTTTTTATAACTTCTCCATATTTTCCTTTTGTTATTTACTGGATCTCGAGTATACCACAAGAATTTTGCAAATAATTTATGCAACTTATCAATTATACTCTGAATTGGTTTTAAAATAGTAAGGATATGTAATGGAATTGTGGAGACTACATGTTTGATTAGTGTTAGTTTACCAGCTTGTGAGAGGATTTTATTCTACCAGAAGTTAATTTTGCTTTGGATAGAATCCAAAATATTTTGGTAATATATGTTTTTATTTATTCCTGTGAAGATTGTGCTGCCCAAATATTTAAAAGGCAGAGAACCTGATATCATCTTTTTTTAGTTTTGATAACTGAGAGAATTCTTGAATTAGCATGTTTTGATATGTAAAAGGAGGACTTTTCAAAGTTTATCTTTTTTTCCTGAAGCTCGTTCATATATTTTTAGGAATTCCATTAACTTTTTTATTCCTTGTTTTGAGTATCTTAAGAAAGTTGCAGTGTCATAAAGATAGATGTGTTACTGCTTTCATTGAGCCTGAGAGTTTGTAATAGCCAATATTAGCATATTGATATAGGAAGTTAATATTCCTAGAGAAGACTTATGCCATGAGGATAAAGAGCAAAGGAGAAAGAGGATCTCCTTATTTTAATTCTCTTGAAACTTGAAAGAAACCAAAAGATCTCTATTTATTAAGACGGAAATGAAGGCTGATTTTAAGTTTCCCATAATAAGGTTGATAAGATGATCAGAAAATCCTAATTTTGCAAGAAGTTTGGAGAGAAAGTCTCAGGATACTCTGTCAAATGCATTCATCATGTCCAACTTAAATATCATGTTAATGCCAGGTTGTTTAGAATGAATATAGTTTCCATTTCCTGCATTAAAAGTACATTATCAGTCAGCTCTCTTCAGATACAAAGGTTGTTTGTTCTTGGGAAATTATATCTTGAAGAAGGGGTTTTAATCTGTGGGAGATAAGTTTAATAATTTTTTTATAAAGTTACATTGACTATTTGGTCTGAAATATTTATATGATGCACACACTTCTTTTTTAGGAATAATAGTTATTATGTTGAAGATATGGCTTTAGGGATTGGATTTAAGCTAAGAAAATCATTACTCCAACAATCAAGTCATGTTTTATGATAGACTAGCAGTGTGTATAGAATATACTTGGGATTCCATCAGGACTCGAAGATGATTTAGAGTCCATATCCTTTAAAATTATTGAAAGTTCTTCTAAGTTTGTGGTTTTAGTTAGCTTTGTGTTTGTGGATTGATTAATTATGGTAGGTATATTTTCCAATAAGACTGCAGTATTTATACTTGAGGAGTCTTGGTTTTCCACTGATAAAATATCAGTGTAGAAACTTACAGCTTCAAAGCCTATTAAGTCTTGCTTAGGTAGCCAGTCTCCTTTATCATTTTTAAAGGATGATATTGTTTGCTTTTTATGCTTTGGTTTAACATGTAGGTGGAAAATTTTAGAATTAGAGCCACCTTCTTTAAGCCATTTAATCCTTGATTTCTGTTCCCAAAAACTTTCTTGGTTTTTAAAATCTAATGTAAGTTCTGCTTTAACTTTATTGTAATTTGTTAAAGTTTCAGAGTCTTCTTTAAGCTGCACGTTTTCTTCAGCTTTTAAGAATACTTCTTCAATTACTTTAATTTTGTCAAAAATGTTTCCAAAAACATTTTTATTCCATAGTTTTAGAGCCAGTTTAGTATTCTTTAGCTTAAAAGAGAACTTTTTAATTCCTGAAAGATTGGTATTAATGTTCCAAGAGTTTTCAATTAAATTATAGATTTCTGGATGTGAGATCTAGCAGTTTAGGAATTTGAAGGACTTTGGCTTTGTTGGGGAGAACTTGTTTGAAAATTTTAGAATTAGGGGTGAGTGATCTGCTTTTGCTAAGGTTTGAACATGTGTTATAGGAAATAATAAGTCCCGTAACTGATTAGTTAGAACTCTGTCCAATATTTCCTAAACTCTACCTTTAGTCTTCATGCCAGTCCATGTATAAAGGTTACCTGAGGTATTAACTGTGGATAAATTGGCTTTTGTAATGAAATTCTGAAAGTTTTTGATAGCTCTTTGATTTGGAGATGAAGGGTCAATGTAGTCTTCCATTTTTTTTCTATTATGTTAAAGTCTCCTATTAAACATAGGGGTTGATGCCTTAGATTCAAAATTGAATTCCATAGTAATTTTCTTTCTTTGATTGTGTATTTCACATACATGGAGCCTATTAAGCAATTTTGGTTGAGGGGGGAGTGATTTATTTCAGTTAGTATGATTTGCTCCTCACTGTTAAGTATATTGAGATTCACAAAGTCATCCCAAAGTATCCGGATTTTGTTTAAAAGACTGTTATAAAAAAAATTATAACCAATTTTCTTAGCAATGTCTTGTATAGAATCATTTTGTAGCATAGGTTCCATTACTGCCATGAT
Source organism: Rubia tinctorum (assembly GCA_032355605.1). Classification (NCBI taxonomy): domain Eukaryota; kingdom Viridiplantae; phylum Streptophyta; class Magnoliopsida; order Gentianales; family Rubiaceae; genus Rubia; species Rubia tinctorum. Next base: position 8,208 of record JAULKM010117928.1, on the reverse strand, counting down.
AGTTGTTTTAAACCTCTTAATATCTTTTAATCTTGCTTGTGTTGGATTGTTTCCAATACCACTGGCTTTCCATGATAATATGTTAAGATTCATCAATTAAACTTTTTTTTTGTTAGAGATCAATGTGGATATGGTGGATATGATTTTCGGTGTTGAAGTGTAATCTTTCTTATTGTACCTTCTTGGCTTAGGATATAGCTCAGACTGTTCTTGTGAATTCTAAGGTTCTTCCTCTGCCTACAAAAGAGATTTCTTGTGTTTTAGATTTTTTGAGAATGGAAGTAAGTCTTTTATGAGATTCCTTAAGGTTTTCTTTGATTTTTGAGAAGTTAGAAGGTTTCTCATTTTCTGGGTTAGATTTTAGACTTTTGGTTGGCTCATTGTTTAACCATTCTTGTCTTTTATTTTTGGATTTGTTTGAGGTAAGAAGAGAAGAATCCCCTACACTTATCTCAATAAAGTTTTTTTTAGATTAGTACCTTCCTTGTCCGAGTTTAAAGTATTAGGGTTTACAGGATTTGCACTGATTTCATTAATATTTGACAGCTCAGAAACATCTGGATGTTCTACTTGTTGTAATATGTAAAACTGATTTTTGCTGGTTTGAATTGTTATCTGATTCTTCACTTTGTCATTTTTAGGAGTACTTTTAGAAGATGAAGAGGTGGCTTTAAAAGTAGAAACATCAGACTTGGGCATGTTAGAGGCATCAGAGAAAGGAATTGATGAAATAATTAACAAATGATCAGAAGGTGACACATAAGGCTCGTTCAGAACATCTGAATTAGGAATTGTAACTACATTTTGCACAGGTTCAGACAGGGGAAAAGAAGGAACCTGGGATCCCTGAATAGAGACCAAGACTTCGTAACTTGACTTAGAAATTTCCTTGATTTGTTTCCTCAAGTCTTTTTGTGTATCCTCAGCACAGTTATCCTGTGTAGAAACTATTTAACATGGGTTATGAACACTGGTCTGCTGATTAGAATTGGCCTTATTTTGTTGAATAGGAATGTAAACTTTATCTTTTGCCAAGACTGTTGAAGATGAAGTGCCAATCACATTACCTTTATCCCTTCCATGTTCACCATTGTGATTGGCCTTCTTACTTGAGATAATAGATTCTCTTGGTCTCCATGCTATGTACTTGGAGTTAGAAGGATCATATCTGCAGACAAAAGCTAAATGGCCTATTTTCAGGCAGTTAGTGCAGTATTGAGGCAAACCTTCATATTCTATGTATTGTTAGAAGCCAATATCTCTAAAGCTAAGACACATTCTTTCAAGAAGAGATTTAGTCACATCAACTTCTACACAGACACGAGCAACATGTGGTCCAGTTCTATTCAAGGTAGCTTTATCCACCTAACAGGAGTTCCTACCAGATTACCAATTGACATCATAGTAGAATAATCAAAAAATTATTGAGGTAATCCATAAAGGGCAATCCAAATAGGAACAATTGGTGAATCAACATTCGGCTTGAAGTTTGGGATCCATTTTGTCATTCTAATCGAGTATGAACCGAAGTTCCAAGTTTTATGCAACCAACAACGATAGTAATCATCTGGAAGAGAAAAATGAATTAAAGCTTGTTTGTTGTCTAAAAGATTGATTACGATGTGGCCTTTGAATCCCGCCATGTGAAAATCCCTTCAAAGTTTCTCCATCCGAGTACGACTTCGAGAGAATTTCCCTACAAGCGTCCATCTTAAAGGTTCCTCCAACTTGACGCATTCTTCATCATTGAAATGCAATCCCTCCCCTAAATGATCGATTTGAGATTTTGGAATAAAGGTTGCTCTGAGGGAAGAATTATCATAGGGAATAGATAAGGCTTTTCTGAGTTCACCATTGAGAGCATCGATGTAAGAGATGAGATGGTTGGAATCAGTTTTGGGCTCCGGCCGCGTCGCCAACCTGAAACCGGTAGAGGAAGACAGAGAGAGAGAGAGAGAGTAGAGTTTGAACGCTGTCGCTGATCCAAAATTCTCAGAGGGAGAAAATCGTCTGAGAGCCTTATCGAGTTTCTCATATATTTAAACAAAATCTTCAAAATTTTGATTAATTTTCATATTATGTGAGATTCGTATTCAGGCAATGTTGATAAAGATAATGTTTTTTTTGTTAAAGTAGTATTTATTAATATTTTTATTAACTAATTAAATTATATTAAAAAACTATATTTTTCAAAAAAAATATAAAATATCAATAACATAAACAATATCATTTGTAAACTAGTGTTTCCCATCTCCCGGTCAGGGAGAGATGGGAAAAGAAGGGAAGTGGGCGGCGGCTCTGTAGGGTTTACGCCGGGGACGGAGAGAAAAACAGAAGGTTTAGTTTAGTTATTCTACTTAAAAGAATCCCATACTTTGATATACCTTTAATGAGGTTCTCAGCTTATCTACCAATTTTCTTGTTATTGCCCTTTCAGAAGCCATGCTCCGTAGTTCTTTGTTTTGTGCTACTTCCACCGATCTCAGAAATCAGCATCTCCTTGAAACCATTCAAGATTTCAAGACTAATGTCCTTGCTCGTTTTAATTCGGTCACAAGTTTGCTTCAACATCACGTCAATAATCTTCACCATCTCTCTCCCAGCCTCTTGAAAACAACGATCTCATCAAGCAAGCCTGTTCAAGAACCCATGCTTGAACCTGTGCAATAACATCTTCCAATCTTGCTTCTTCCTGATCATGAGAAAATCCTGTGTTGGATGTCATTATAATAATGGTATCCTTGAAACCAACAACTCCCTTTCCATCTCTCAATCTTCCATTTTCGAAATGTATTATAATAAATGGCCCGAATAAGCAATGTCTCATACGGAATGGCGCAAATATCAGAATAGAGAAATTTGGGAAGCAGCTTAAGGGAAGGAAGAGCAGAGCCAAGGAGATCCATGGAGGAAAGAAGGTAATTTTAATAATATTTTTTATTAGAGGAGGGTCAAGACCCGAGATAACGAGTTTCAGGTTCATAGTTTGCTTACCTTGTCTCCCTCTCTCTGATAAGTTGATGACTTGATTATTAGTTTTGGTTTGGTTCCCAGTTTGTATCCTGTCTCACTTAGTGGACTTAGGCTCGAGCTTCTTAAAAAACCTTGAAAGGAGTAATAATCTGGTTGTTAAGTTGTTGTATAGAAGATAAGAGGCGATGTTTTTGCGTAATTTGTTACCTTCATCATGTGGTTTTGTTTTTAGTTTGACAACTCTACACTTCAAACATTGCATTTGATTAATTTGCTAGTTCTAAATTGAGCAAAGGCAGTGTTCATCTGGCTTATATAATCTCCTTATTTCAGTAGATACAATGTGGCTTATTGTTACTCAGAAAACCATCACTTCATAGGCTCTTTTAATCTTTTGTCATTGTGAAAGTCTTTTTTATGCAGTGCCATATTTTTCCTTGCATTTTGCATACCAATTTGTGAAGAGATCATTCTTTAATTTTGAACTTTTAAGATGGAGTTGAGATCTTTGACTAGTTGGACTAGATAGCCTCTTATCAAAGGTGAATAAAAATAACACATTAGGTGCAGAAAATTGGTTGGTGTATTCAGCTTAAAGTAACTTTATAACACATATCTAGCTCAGAATTGTAGAAGATTAGTTTGTTACAATTAAAAAATTAGAGGTCTTCGGTATGTTATTTATGTAATGTAATTTGTTACAACTCAATGAGTTAGGGGAGTTTGGAAGTTTAAGGTTCTATTGCACCTCATAATCAATGTTGCTGATTTGGGTAATCTATGATTCCTCAGAGAATGCATATAAATATGGCCCCAAATAAGTACTGTCACATATGGAACGGTGTCAATAACACAGCGAACAAATCCCGGAAGAAGCTTAAAGAAAAGAACAGATCCAAGGTGTAAAGGAGGTAATTAAATAATCTTCTTTATTAATATAGGTTTTGGCGGTGGTCAAGACCCGAGTTAATGAGTTTTAACTTTATTGTTTGTTTACCTTGTGTAAGTAGATGGTTTGACTAATGCTGGAGATGCTGCCAAAACCGGAAAGAAGAAATAATCTTATGGTTGAGTTGTCATATAAAAGGTAAAGGGAGATGCATTTGTATCACTAGTTACCTTCTTGGTGGTTTTATTTTCATCAGTATTACAACTCTAGACTTACACACTGTATTTCATTAATTAGCTACTTCTGGATTGACCAAAACTAAAAGCATTCATCTTGCCTGTAAGTCTTCTTATTTCAGCGGATACGATGGCTTATGCTTCCCTATCAAACCATCCCTTAATAGGCTCTTTTTATTAGTTTTTTTTTTGTGATTTTACCATTTTTGTATATGTAGTGCGGTTTTCCTCTTTATGTGGTGCATACGATTGATAATGAAAATTTCTTAAAAATTGTACTTCTAAGAGTAAATTAAGATCTTGGACTGGCTAGACTGGATACTCTTTTATCAAAGGATAGTAGTAATATATTCGAAGATTGTACGCATCTAGAATTTGGTTCGATCCATACGGTTTAAGCCTATCAGTTATATCTAGTTCTGAATTGTTGCAAAACTGATTCGTAAGTATTCAATTAGTTGGTGAAACCCAAAAGTTGATAGTCTGCGTGGAGAAATACCTCAATGATACGCAAATGTTGCCGGAATATTCTGGGAACTGAACTGGGATCCGATGAATTACTATTGACTGTTGAAGTACTTCATAGTTGTTTGTTTAATTTGATAGTAATTTAGTTCTAGTTTTGTGATAGAATTTGGTAATTAGTCTTAATAGATGGTTTGGGAAGTTCTGTGATCTACATAAAAAAACAAAAACCACAGATTCAAGGTAGGGATGGTTACAGATTTTAAGATAGCTTATATAAGGTGAGGTCAAAGATTCGGTTCCCTGGTTTCCGGGTAGAGATTAGGACGTCGGGTGCCTGACTGAAGATTAGGAAGCTGATAACAACTAGGCATAGAGAAATTGCCTTTCACAACTTCATCGTAAGCCTTTCAGCTTGGTGGCGTTGTGCCCCGCTATGCTTATATGAAATGGAGAAATTTTCTCTTTTACTGCATAATTTCTATTGAATTTGCATTGTAGATTTACTTTGTTTACCCCATCATCTCTATTGGATTCATTTAATCCAATTTATCAGCTTTTCGGTTTCATGCTCTCCCATTCACCCTGTAATCTCCTTTGAGGCTCAACCGCCTAATTTGTGAGCCTTCTCGAGGTGTCAGGTTTCCTCAGCATTGTTTTGATAGCTTAGCTTGGATTCTGCATGCACAAATGAGAAATCATATAGAAGTTGCTACACCAGGTGATATAGAGAGTTTGAGCTATGATCAGAAGTCTTGGATGGCACTGATGACGTTTGGAATCGATTTGACACAAATGGCTGTAGAGGTAAGCTATCAATTGTATTACTATAGTGTTTGCGGTTTACTTTTGTAAGATTAAAGATGCAAATACTTCATTGTTTAGGGAAAGTTGGATCCTGTGATTGGAAGAGAAAAACAAATAGAGCAAGTGGCAGAGATTTTATGCAAAAGTAGTAAGAATAATGCATGCTTAATTGGAGATCCCGGAGTTGGCAAAACTGTAATTGTTCGAGGATTAGCCCTCAATATGACCAAATCCATAGTTCATCCAGACCTCCAAGGCAAAAGGGTATAACTGGAATTAAACTACAGTCATCTCAATTTCTCATAATTTGTTCTCACAACGTTAATCTTCAATTTTCTCAGATTTTCTCCCTTGATATGGGACGCCTGACTGCCAGAGCAGTCAACCGTGGCCAATTGGAGGAAAGGTTCAGAATGGTTGTTGATGCAGTAATAAATAGTAAAGGAGGAATCATACTTTTCCTTGATGAACTTCACACACTCATTGGTACTGGATACGGAGGCCATGTCTCCTACCTAGATTTTGCACACATATTGAAACCCCATCTCGCTCGAGGGGAATTGAAGGTATATATATATATGTGTGTGTGTGTGTATATATATATATTCCTGGATCCATTTCTTCTTGTAATGAATCATTGCGAAACAAACGCTGATGTTCTTTTGATTCTTCCAGTGCATTGGAGCAACCACCCTCGAAGGATACAAGTATATTGAGAAAGATCCCACACTGAGACGCATTTTTCAAGTTGTTCGGGTCCCTGAACCTTCTGTTGATGAGACCATCCAGATTCTGAGAGGGATAAAGAAAAAGTTCCAGGATCATCACAAAGTCACATACCTGGACGATGCTTTGATTGCATCTTCCAAACTGTCTAAACGATACATTAGGTCAGTTCTGCGAATGCACTTCCCTGTTTTCCAATTTTGTTTCCAATAAGGATTATTAAGTAAAGTGTATGAATCGTTTTTGTGGATGATTCTAGTGATGCTTTCCTGCCTGATAAGGCCATAGACGTGGTGGATGGAGCAGGGGCAAGAATGAAGTTACGTGGTAGCAATGTTGTGACACCTGAAGTGATAGAAGAAATCATTTCTTCACAAACCGGGATCCCGGTGGAAAAGATTTCTGGGCAAGGATCAGCTCGGCTGCTTCAATTGGAGAAAATTTTTCAGAAGCAAATCATAGGCCAGGATGAAGCAATAGAAGCAGTGGCTCGGGCCATTACAAGAGCAAGTGTTGGATTTGGCGACCCTGATCGCCCTATTGCTAGCCTATTCTTCACAGGCCCAACTGGGGTAGGAAAAACTGAAGTTGCAAAGTTACTCGCCTTGGAATACTTTGGATCCAAGGAGTCCATGGTCAGGCTGGACATGAGTGAATACAGTGAAAAGTGTTCTGTTTCCAAGCTCATTGGTTCGGCACCTGGCTATGTTGGCTGTACTGATGGAGGACAGTTGACCGAGGCAGTTCGTAAGAATCCCCACTGTCTCATTCTCTTGGATGAGGTTGAAAAGGCACATCTAGATATTTTTAATACATTTCTTCAAGTTCTCGAAGATGGAAGATTGACAGATGGGAAGGGAGTTGTTGGTTTCAAGGATACCATTATTATAATGACATCCAACACAGGATTTTCTCATGATCAGGAGGAAACAAGATCGGAAGATGTTATTGCACATTTGAAGAGCAGTTTCAAGCCCGAGTTCTTGAACAGGCTTGATGAAATCATTGTTTTCAAGAGGCTGGGGGAGAGGGAGATGGTGAAGATTATTGATGTGATGTTGAAGCAAACTTGTGACCGGGTTAAAATGAGCAAGGACATTGGTCTTGAAATCTTGAATGGTTTCAAGGAGATGCTGATTTCTGAGATAGGTGGAAGTAGCACCAAGAACTACGGAGCAAGGCCTCTAAAGAGGGCAATAACAAAAAAATTGGTAGATAAGTTGGCTGAGAACCTCATTAAAGGTAATATCAAAGTAGGGGATTCCTTAATAGTAAATGTTGATTCAAAGGGTGATGTACGCTTTTTTCGCAAGGACAGGTGTGCTACTTTTGATTGGTACCTTGATAATGGGCTTGAGACTGAGGATTGGGATGTGATAGGTTTTAGCTGATTTGATTTGATTTGGTTTGTAGGTTGAGAAAACCAGTTGCTAGAGGGTATGCAGAATATTTAGGTCAGGATGATTGTAATGTATGCCTGAAGCTATGAACATCTTGCTGATGCCATCGAAACTGCAAAATGTTTTATGTTTCTGAACATTTTCAGGTTTCTTTTTACTTTATAAATTGTCTGATTTTCTCAGTTTTCTAAGCATTTAAATGTGAGAATGATGAGTTGCAATGAGGACTCTGATAGTCTGATGTGCTAGATTAACAGTGCATGAAACCAAGGCCAGAAAGTACACGATACTTTCAATGATAAAATTTGAAGCAATATTACCTTCCAACAATTAAATTTGAAGCAATATTACCTTCAACGATCAAATTTGAAGCAATATAATTTAAAATCCCATGTAGGCAATTGTATAAGAGCAGTCGTGGTAATATGGTGCAACACATTCAATTTTTTCTATTCTCAGGACGTTTTCATACTTTCTAGTTTCTTACACATATCCATGTTTGGAATAATATCCACTAAAGACATGCGATCTAGTCTATTGGCTTCTTCTCAAGTCCATTGTCAACCCAAATGCGAGACATCAAAACTGAAATGTTGACAGAATCATTCCTTCTGCTCCACCAGCAAGTTCTTAGTCAGTCACAAATCTTGTGGAAACAAGCTCAAGCCGGTAGTTCAAGTTTTACGTTGTTTTTCCAACTTTGGAAGTAATA
>JAULKM010117921.1:0-21537 GCA_032355605.1 Rubia tinctorum | reverse complement strand
ACACCATTATTAATGTTGGTGATGGAACTATTTCTCTTGATTATTTTGGTGATAAGTACACACTCAACATTGATAAACCCCTGAAGAAACCTATAGATACTTAGAATGTGTCTTCCATCAATCATACTAATCCGCTTGTCCAATATTCTCTTAAGACTAAAATTTTGCAGGATAAGATGGAAATTAAATTTCCTATAAGTCCAGACAAGGTCAAGGTTCAAGTCTTGAAAGATGAGGAAACCTTGAATTGTTGTGTTTGATGCACTCTCAGGAAGTGGTGTCCAGAATTTAAATAGGCCACGAAGTTCTCAGCTCAACTCAGCCTGTATCGGATGTTCAAAAAAATTATGAAGTGCGAACAAGGTCCAGTTTGGCCAAACCGGACCCGTCTGCTAGATTAGTCTCATAGGATGTGAAAGCATAAAATTTGGAGTTGGAAGCATTACCACATGATCTGAAGTATGTTTATCAAGGATATGATGATACTTTTCCAGTGAGTATGGAGTCGCTCAGGTGTGAGGAAGAATCAAAGTTCTAACTCCAAGATTTGGGGGATTTAAGATTGAAAGAATTTGATAGAGCTATGCGGTACAAGGAGCGTAATAAGGGGTGGCAAAGGAAGTCTAAGAAATTCATAGTTGAGCAGAAAATTCTCCTTTTTGAGTCCAAGTTTGGATTAAAGTCATGGAAACTCGGGCCAAAGTTGATTGGACTGTGCAAAGAAAGTCTAAGAAATTCATAGTTGAGCAAAAAATTCTCCTTTTTGAGTCCAAGCTTGGATTAAAGTCATGGAAACTCGGGCCAAAGTTGATTGGACTGTATGAGGTAGCCTCAGTTTGGCCTGATAGGATCGTGGAGATTATAAGCATGGACACAAAAATGTCATTCCACGTCGATAGTCATCGCCTTACGCCGTACTATAATACTTCTCAGGTGGCATTAATGGAAGAAATTCCAGTGTGCCCAACAAATAACCATTAATGACGTATGGAAGTCTAGTCAAAGACTATAAAAAAGACGTTATTGGGAGACAACCCAGTTTTCTTTCATTTTGTTGATTTGATTTTTAAGAGAAAAATTAGATATTAAAAAATCAATTTTTTTAAAAATAAATAATATTTATTGAATTTGAATCATGTTCTAATATTTGAGAATCATTGTGCAAGAGCATTCGTTGGAGGACAATTTAATTTGGACTCCATGGTGGCATGAATTTGGGCTGAATTAAAGGCCCAAGTTAGAGGGGTTACATGAAGGTTAAAGTTTGGGGTTTGAGTACAAAACCTAAAGGAGCTCAAAGGGCCTGAATGCAATTTAAAAAAATAATACCCTACCCCTCCTTCTCTTAAAGTCATACGCCTCCCTCTTTCCATACATAACCATCTCCGCTAGCTAAACACCAAACCGCCGCCATCCCTCTCATCACCGCCGCCACACCACCTTACTCCGTCATCCCACCACCATTATAACCTACCTGCCCGGCGGAGAGCCTGTGCTCGCCAAGTCGTGGCGGAGCCACCTTCTTCTGCCCCAAGACCCGCCAGAAAATACCGTTGCAGCCCTAAACAGCCGGTCCGCCTCCCCTATGGTCCGGTTCCAAACCAGCGTCCAGCTTCAGCTCGGAAAGCAGCCACGGCGAAGGCAACCAAAGTAGCTCGCCGTTCCGACCGTTTCGTTGCCGGAGTTAACATCCCCGGACGTCGATTCGCACAAGCAAGGAGAGCACGCGCTTCCACTTGCTGCAAGCCACATCCATGCGCCTCCAAGCACCAACTCGCAACCACCACACCCAGCCCTGCCGACACCACGAGCAGCTTCTCCGTCGGCCGCCTCCGCTGATTCTACAGCCTACATAGCAATGAACAGATCCCTCTCAATAAGTTCCCTATTCCCTTTTTTTGTTTATTTTTATATCTTGTGTTTCTTGTTTTGGGTCCATTGTTTATGTTTTTCCTCCTCACAATTTGCTGAACTTGCTTGAGGGCAAGTAGGGGTGGCAAAGGGGCGGTCGGGTCAAATACAAATTGGGTAATATGTGTTGTTAAAAATATGGGTATGAGCCATTTCGACCCATTTTATGATTAGTCAAATATGGGTCGGGTCACGTATGAGTTGGGTAAAAATCCGTCAACCTGCGGGTAAAAAAAATAACACATGAGCCAAAATGGGTAAACCTACGGGTTTCAACCTTTATATGAACTCGTATGATTTTATATGTCAACCCATATGGGTGAAACCTGCGATTTTTAACCCATATAATGACACATATGAGTTTATATAACTCATATGGGTAAACCCACGAGTTTGAACATATATATTGACCCATATGAGTTTATATACAAACTCATATGGGTTGAAATCCGTGGGTTTAACCATATGGATATACCCGCGGCGAATCCTCAAACCCAATCGTCCAACCCATATTTTTCAATTATCCATTTAACCCATTACTAATTTAACTCATTACCCATTTTACTTATTTTATCCATACCCACTCGGGTTTAAAAATTAATAATCCGCTTGACCTGCGGGTTATGAGTCTATTTTATCACCCCTAAGGGCAAACAAAATTTAAGTGAGGAGATTTGTGTTGTTTCATGTTAATGTCCTTTTATTAAAAAAATGCAAAAAGATTTTTTTTTTATTTTTTTATGAGTCTAGTCAAATTCAGCATACTATTTTTTATATTTAATGGACAGAATTTGCTAGTAATAAACTTCTTGTGTGGCATAATTAGCTACTTGATACAACCCTAAAATTAATTGGTAAATGTGTCTTAACATAATTGTGTATAATTGTGTAAATTGGCTTAAATGAGACTTGGGATGACGGAAAATGATAAGTAATTGAACATTTTAGACTAGTAAAATGAGGTTTGAGCTAGAGTAGAGTAGTCTCTACATCAATTTTTTTTATAGATATTGGCATTATTTGAATTATTTGTGTGAAAATGATGAAATGCATTAGGATTTAACCCACAACTTATATTGCCTACCTTACATCACCCCTAGTAAACCCCTTGAAGCCTTGACCTTTTTCTTTGAGTAAATCACATAATGAAAAAATGAAGCTAAAACCTGTTTTTATCCCGCTTTTGTCCCATATATATATATATATGCATGCTTGTGATTTCCAAAGATTTCTCCGATTATTTGTTGCTATTGGTTTCATAAAATCAGTTGTACCTTGATTTTTCATTTAAAAACTGACTGTGAGGTACTCTTTTTTAGATGTGTAGGAGAATGCCTGCTGGCTACAAAGATCTCCCGATATGTCATGATCATGTTTGTTTTCTACACAAGGTTATTTATGGAATGAAACAAGCACCCCGTGTTTGGTTTCAATGTTTCAGTACTTTTTTGATTAGCTTGGGTTTTGTATGCATTTTTGTAGATACCTCATTGTTTGTGTTCTCACAATGTGCCTCTTTATTAATTTGTTGGTTTATGTTGATGACATTATTCTCACTGGGAATGATGGTCATCTCATTGGAAAATTTATTGATCGGGTTAATCAGAAATTCAAGATTATCGATCTTGACACTTTACAGCATTTCCTGGGAATGGAGGTTGTTCGTAGTTCCGATGACTTATTCCTTGGATATGCCAGATACGCCAAAGACATTTTATTGTGTGCCGGGATGCAGAATTTAGCGGCAATAGCTATTTCATTTGTAGTTTTTTTCGTAGCTTTCTAGCTCCTACGGTAAGGTATTCAAAAATCCCACACTTTATCGCTCTTTTGTTGGTGCACTACAGAATTTATCCATTATTCATCCCGATATTTCTTATGGTGTGAACACGGCCAATCAGTATATGCAAGCTCATATTGATGACTATTATCAGGTTGTTACTTGAATTCTATGCCATGTTCGTGGAACTATGCACTATGGTCTTCAATTTCGTTAGAATTCACCCTCTTTCCTAGTCTTGGGTTATTCTGATCGATCTGTTTTTTCCCCGGTGAACTCTTCAAACGACCAGTGGCCTGCAAATTTTTTGATGAACTCTTTGCCTTGCAGCAAAATCTATAGTAACACTCAATTGGAACAGATGAAATTTTAACCACTTTGTTCATTCTGTTTCGAGCGAACCCGATTGAAGCAAATTCGATGTAAACAGCTTATTTCAATTTCAAGAGGATGAAATTTTCCCTAATAGTGTCCAAGGTTTGAATTCTTCACATCCAATTGAGCTTATGCTATTGAATTACCTTCAAAGTGAATGAAATTGTTCTTGAAACTTTTGAATGTATGGTTTTGCTGCTATGAACATGTAAAGAACATATGACATATTCAAAAAATGAAATAAATGCTGCTGAAATTTTTTGTATAGACTATGCATCTGTTACCTTACAATACTTATTGTTTGTATTAAAACATGCATTTGATTTATAAACTCTGAATATGAATTATGAAATTCTATCCAGGAAGTAGTGTGTACGTTTAATTATGAATCACTTTGGTTCTATTCAAACATGCATATATTAGCATACAACTAGTATATATGTTATATAGTACAAAGAACAAAGTAGACTAAATTTTGATAGTTTAGAATTATCTTATTAATTGTGCATTGATTACTTTATAACAATCACCTCTTAAAAAATACACATTTAATTTTAAATGTCAATTCCTTTTATGAATAACAAAACTTACCAGGAGGTAGTGCATAAGTTACCTTAAGAATCGTTTCTGTTTTTGATCAAATATGCATATGTTAGTATACAACTAGTATTTATTATGGTGAATAGAGATTACATAATTTTTTAATTTTTCGAATTTTAATATAAACTACATTTAATATCTTACAATTTGTACTGATTACATTAAAACCTTCATTTATTTTCAAACACATAAGCAGATTTCACTGATTTCAATCAAAGAGAAACCCCAAAAAGTTTTTGCCAGCGTGAATGCAACATATGTAAAATCATTGAATGCTTTGTATACAAGAGGGACGCTCAACATCTAACAAAAGGGAAGATACGAGATAAATACTACAAGTGTTCATGATAGAATTCTTCCACCAGTGAACTTACAATTACAACAGTATTCCTATCTAGGTCAACTAACAATCCATAATATAATGAATCAATTATTAATCTTCAAAGGTGGGTCATTTTTGAATTCCTCGTGTTCGGTGTCATCTTCATATGAATCCTCCTCATACTGGAATGTCTTGAGGAGTCCAATATTTAGTATCTTCCAATTCCTTAAAAGTTATAACCACTTCAAGTTTTAATCTAACTCTTACAAAAAAAGTCATACACATTGGATACTAACCATTGCAATATATAAGCAAATAGATGGGGTCCCAACTAATTAAATAACAAAGGAAAATAAAAGTCATACACAGTATCTTCCAATTCCATAAAAGTTATAGCCACTTCAATTTTAAATCTAGCTCTTACCAAAAGCCATACATATTGGATACTAACCATTGCAATATATAAGCAAACTGATGGAATCCCAACTAATTAAACAACATAGGAAAATAAATGTCATACACAATACAACTAATAGGTACACATTGGATACTAACAAATTCAACATATACATGAACAGATGCAGCTCGTAATTGAAAATGAACAATCAGCAACGAATGAAAAATAAAATAGTCATTCATAGTACAACTAACAAGTACAAGTTAAATACTAACAAATGTAACATATAAGTAAACTTATGCAACTCGTAAATCAACACGAACAATGAACAATGAATGAAAATAAAAAGTCATTCATATACAATACAACTAACAAGTACAAGTTAAATACTAACAAATGTAACATATAAGTAAACAAATGCATCTCATAATTGAAAACGAACAATAAACAAGTTTGTTGTAACAACAAGAGTAGAATTCAAAATCGGATTTGAGAAAAACGCATACAACTCAAAACAAGGAAAATGGTGCATATCCAGCGAGCAAGCAATCAAACAAAAAACAAATCAAACTCTCGAACAATAACCATGTAGTAATGCAGTTGGAAATCAAAACCCTAGAATAGAGGCTATGCTAGAAAGGCAATATTGGAAAACATACCTCATACACTGCAACAATCAATGGAAATAACAGAAAGGTGATGCCAGAATACGAGCACGAAATCGAAAAGGATAAATTGCAATGGTGAAGAACGAGAGAAAAGGCGAAGAAGAGATGAAGAAAAAGAGAGAAATCACGGAGAAGGCGGTGGAGAAGAAAAGAAAAATCGCAGAGAAGACATTGAAGAAGAAGATGAGAAAACTGTCGCTGCCTAAGAAAACAAGGAAAAAGTACTATAAATGATTAGTTCTTTGGATTAGTGCTTAAATTTTCAATAATTACAAACTAAACCCCAATTTGCAAAATAATCCCTGGCCTATCAATAACCTTATGGATAGACCACCTTTCCTGAAACTTTCTGATATCCACTAGTGTGGCAGGGGGAAAGTAAAGGTTGTTCTATTCGAGTAGATAAGTCACTTTCAAAGTTACTTCTTTGGTCCCGCCTGTAATCCTCTCTGAACAAAGACTATTCTGAGAACTGCTCTTAAAAAAATCATCAAAATAATTAAATAGATTGGAAACTCGAAACCTGGGTGGACTATCTTAGGTCTTGTAATAGGTTCCAATGTCATAACTTGATCCAACTTTCGATACCCGGACAAGTATTAAAGGTTCATAACGACCTCTAGTTAGTTCTTTTTTCGTGGATGAATTCCAGTCCCATTCTATTTTTGGATGCAAAATCGATGATTTAAATCAATTTTGGTTTTGAAATCGGAAGTGATGTTTGTCCTTTTGGTTCTAAGTTCGGAAAAGATCTTTACACAAGCATAGAGCATTCTATTAAAAGCATCAATGGAAGGAGATTATAGAAAGGTCGCTAATAACCGCCATAAACAACCTTTTCCGAACTTGGAAATGCAAATCGGACCCCTCCTTTAAAATTAAAGGCAATTTGGATATTTTTAAGGCGATTTTTGAATAAATGTCTTTAATTAGGGTTAATTAAAGGTAGTTATAACAAACCTCCTTTAAAATGACCATTTACGAGTTTGAAAATGAGGCAAGATTAAGTTTCCGAGCTCGAAAACACATGGTGACCATATCATAAAGAGAAGATACATTTTTTGAGCTGGGAAATTATTTTCCGAGTTTGGAAAATATGCAATCATGCCTTAATCCCTAAGAAAGAACGTTTTCGAGTTCGGAAATTGGTCGGATATGAAAATAAAAAATACGCCCATTTCATTAAAGGTCACAAAACTCTAAACTTGAGAAGAAGAAGCTCAAATTCCTTCACCTTTGTTGAAGAAAATGTTTTGTACTTAAGAGTTCATCATTTACCATTGTAGAAGGTTAGATTTATCCTAATTATGTACTTAACGATATTAAAATAATCTAAGGTGTAATAAATGCATCATTTATATATTTTCCATTAGGGTTTGAGATTAGCTAGGGTTAGATTATTGTTGAATGGATCCTTATATGTTGCCTTTTAATTTACTTTTAGGATAATGAACCGAGATGAAATAATTGGTAATGATCTTAGAAAATCACCCGAGTGCATGTCACTGGTTGAATCATTTATTTCGTTCGCGATTGAACATACTTCTTAAAATGGTTCTTCACAGGCACGATGCCTTGTTAAGGATTATAGAAAATATGTGTATATAGGGAGAAATAAAATGATGAGGTTCCAAAAAAGCTACACTCGTTGGATATGGCATTGGTAAGTTGTGGAAGCCTCTCATTCAAATGAATTGAAGGACACGATGGTGATGATGAATTAAATGGCAATGCAGAGTTTGATGAAATGGTGGAAGATATCGCAAGGGAGTTCAAAGGTAACCAGAGTCGTTACAAACTTTTATTGATGATAGAGGGACACATTTGTACAATGGTTCGAAACACTTGGTTTTGAGTGCAACTCTGCTATTAATGAATTTGAAGGAAAAATTTGGATGCACATATAAGTCGATGACCAAGGCTCTCGAGTTTTTCAGGGATTTGCTTCCCGAAGGTAATTTAATACATGATAGGTTGTTTGAAGAAGTTATATGCTTGTAGGGAAGATACAAAGTTGTTGCGTTGGTACACAGATAGGGTCTGATCGGCGGATGATGTAATAAGACATACTTCAGATGGGGTGCAATGGAAGAAAGTTCATGCTATATTCCTAGACTTTGGCAAAGAGTCTCGGTATTTGAGGTAAGCATTGTGTATCGACGACATGAATGATTTTGGTAATATGAGTACCACACACAACTCCTAGCCTGTTATGTTGGTCATATACAACCTTATGTCTTGGTTAACCATGAAATGTAAGTATTACTTCCTCTCTTTGATGATATCAGGTCCGAAGCGACCTGGTAATGATATTGATGTTTATCTTGCTCCTCTAGTGGATGATTTATTGACTTTGTTTAAAGATGGCGTTCGAACGTATGATGGGTTTCTACTAAAATTGTTTTCTACTAATAACAATGCTTTAAGAGTGAAGACTTATTTGAAGATTACCTGTTTTAATTTGATATATAACCACATATATATAATATTATTTGATATTTATCTTCTTTAATTTTGTGCATGTTTTAGTATTTAATTTGAAGTTTTACCATTTTAATGTATGTTTATAGTATTTTCATTTGATGTTTCATTATTTTAAGTTGATGTGTATTTTTCACTATTTTTATTTGATGTTTAAGTAATTCAATTTTATTGAGTATTTTTTTAATGCATTTGATGTTTAATGTTTTAAATTTGATATTGATTTTTTAGATGAGGACTTTTGGACCAGGTTTAAACTAAATATTCAGAATCAAACAGTAAGGCCCAAAGTCCACTCGACTCTATATTCTGCAAACTCAGGCAAACCCAATTCAAACCAGAATTTTAGGCCAGACGACATGCATGTTTTTTTGGGAAAATCCGACGGAGACACTACGGGAACAACTGCATCGCTTTTGTGAAACCCGATGGAAAAACCACGTTTCACCGGAAACCCATTTTGCTGCTTCGACTGCTGAAATTGGAAACTTATTTTGTTGCTTTAATTTGTGAAACTGGAATTATGCTTCAAAGAGATTCAAATCGGGGACGGAAAAAAGAAATCTTCATTTCCCTCCCACGGCGATTTGATTTCACAGAAGCCAAATTTTGCTTTGAATTCGATGCTTGGATTTCACACACAGAAGAGAAATTGATTCGCTGGAGAGAAATCGAAGAAAAATTGGAACAGTCAAAGAAAGGGGGAAGAAGAAGATTGCTGTAGAGCCCAGAGAAGGTGGGAAGAAAAGAGGCTGAGGGAGTTAGGTAAGAAGTCGAGGAAGCGGAGGAGGTTGTCGTTTCGTCGGAGAAGAAGAGGGTTTCTAGAGTTTTTGTTATTGTCATCTTCAGTCCCCGAACTTCAGCACACCTTTTAAATTAGACTCCGAATCGGAAATAAGTATACATTCACTCCATAATTTGAAATCTCTCATTTAATATATTTCCTACTATTAATTATACCCTAGTCTTACCATGAGACGGTCTCGCAGGAGACAGACCCTATATTTTGACATTGCTCTCGCGTTCAACTGAATTTCCACAAAAATGATTTAAATCAGCTAAAAGCAGGCTTTTTTTACATTTACACCGGTATTTATATTTTTTGCACCGGTATATTTGTCTGTGCTAGGGACTTGGAATTTGTTTTTCTAAGATTGCTCTTGGGTTGTGTAGTTTTTTGAAAAACATTGAATTAAAGCAGGTGCGCGCAACTACTTTCTATAAATTTACACTGATATTTTTTTTTTGGTTTTTTCACCGGTCATATTACCGTTGCAAAGGACATAACCAAAATTTTACAACATTGCTCTCGGGTTGCCGAAATTTGATTTAAATCAGCTGCTTTGAAGACCATATTACACTGGCATTTATCATTTGCACATGTATTTTTCCCGATGTTAGGTACTTAATTTTTCCCCTCATACAGGGCTTCTACAAAAATTCTTTCACAACGGTACTAACCAATTTACCGGTGTACAAAATACGGTTATTTAAATTTAAAAAAATGTTAGAACGCTCAAAACTGCTGCCCATAATCTCCCATTCCAATATCCCTTCATATTCTTTCAAATTAAACCACCATAAACTCTTCATCAATCACCATAACCTCCTATCTCCTCAACCCTAGCCATTATTTTTTATGAAAGGTTGAAGAGCATACCATCTTCCACAATCATTCATCCCATGGAACCCCCTTTCTCGTGGAGTGAAACTTTGAGGATTCAAGTTTACAAACTTCACCAAATTCGCTGCATCTCACAAGGTAAATCAACTTGGTATAATTTCAATGGTATGGCATCTAAAATTATTAATGGGAAGCAATAATATTTTCATGCTCAACATATGTTTGATAAAATGCCTAATGAGGGAAAACCTTTTTATATATAAAAATTAAATTACACAAACCATGTTTGACGAAAGATGATGTAGTATGGTATGCTCATGCTTCTTTTGTGGAATATGATTATTGGGAAAATTTCTTAGGGTATTATTTGTTTAGTTTTTTTGGCTAATAAGTGTTCAACTACGTCGGTGGTGTTGTAGTTTGGGGCCGTTCTATGGCCCTCTATATGTTGTATCTAGGGAGTTTGTTCATGTGGAAGGGATTGCATAAGTGAACTTTTAGGAATGGTTGTGTGAGTGAAGTTTTTGGAATGCTTGTATCACTTTTTGGAATGGTTATGTGAGTTAACTTTTTGGCACTCCGTGTGTCAACATGTATCTCATTTATGTTATATGAGTAGCTCACATAAGTATGGCTCATATTATGTTATATGTTTCACTTTACTTTTTATCATGTATCTCATTTATGTTATATGAGTAGCTCACATAAGTATGGCTCATATTATGTTATATGTTTGACTTTGCTTTTCAGAATGGTTGTATGACTTTACATCTTGTAGATGCCGCCAAAGCATGGAAAACTAACCACGAAGAGGAAGAGACAAGTGCCATGGAAAAAAGATGTTACACCACCTGAGGAAGATGTAGGAGAGCACGAACCACCAACCAAAAGGATTCCATTGAATATCCAGTTTGAAAATTAGGGAACATCGTAACATGAACCAATAAAGGAAGACGATGTTGAGGGAGATGAAGGTGGTAGGTCGGAGGACAAAACCTAAAGTTCCAAGGGAGATGCTAAGGGATTCTGCAAGGGGAGGAAAATGAATAAAGAGGACAATGACTTGTCCAAGGCGGAAGGTAAACATGGTGAGAGATTTGACAAGTTCAAGATAAAAAGTAGGTGCAGGCAGCGTGGAACAGCAACTTGTCAGTCCATCATGCTTGCAAAGAAGAGCAATCCCGTCCATATTGCTTTCTGGTTCCACGAGAAAGAGGTGGTTGCCACGAAGAATTGGATGACATGGACGGCCTACGGGAATTACACATTCCGGTGTCGCATCAAATTTGGGTCATGGGAACACTGGAGTGATGTTCCCGACGATGTAAAGGAAGAGTCATGTAAGGATGTATTGGTAGGCTCTTTGATTAATTTTAGAGCCTCTCATTCTTTATTTCTTCCATTATAAACACATGATTGAAGTCTCCCTGCGCATATCTTTCCTTATATATAAGCTTCGGTGTTGAGAACACATTGACTCAAGTTCAATTGCAAATGTTGAAAAAGATGTGTATAAGAAGGCAAGAAACCAACATAGGAACTGGAAGACAAAGGTGGCAAACATATACATACATGACGTGGAAGTGGACTTAACAAATTGAAGCTCAAACCATGGCAGAAGTATAAATGGATGGACGAGGAGGAATGAAATTTGTTTGAGAGAAGGTACCAGACAGACAAATTCCTGGTATTATTTTTAAAAAATTAGAACAAGAAGCTGTCGATATATGATTATTGGATTACTGTCTTTATTAATAATTTTGATGCTAACCCAATCCCTCCCCTTAGGTGATTAAAAAAAAGGCAGCTGAATATGCATCACCAAAAGAGTACACCCACAAACTGGGAGGAAATGGAATCAAGAAGTCGTAGACATAATTTCTGACCAACTTAAAGAAAAAGAGAGGAAGAAGCTATCAGATCAGGGATTCACTGAGGAAGAGTTTGAGAAACAACTAGAGAATAAGTAATTCAAGCAGGACATATATCTTGTTTACCTAGAGGCCAACAAGGACAAGGATGGGAAGTACACCTCCAAGGAGGTCGAGAGATTTGCTACAGACATTGTAAGTTCTTTCAATTGTTTCAACGTTAATAAAATCTAACATTTTTTCCCACCTTTTTTCATTCATAACTTTTCATTTCCTTTACGACATTGTTGAGAATGAATGAGAAGAATGATTGAGGGACTTCAGTATTGCAGGCGGGAGAGGACATTCTCATTAAGGCTACAAACAAGAAAGATCACCCGGGCAGGTACAAGGGGACTCGGACTGGACTGCCCACATCAGTGGAGGTTCCTCATCTCAGCTGCAACAAATGTTGCAGCAGTTTCTCGAGCAAGCCAACACCACAGAAGAAAGCATCGAATGATCAACCGATTGTTAAGGCTACGGTGTCATACCTTGAGCAACTAGTCAAGGGCTTCACAGCTGCAGGCACTGTATAAGTCTCGGTAGGCCTTAATGATCCAAAGAAGTTCATCAAAAAGACCATAGAGGACTTTGCTGCGTCAAAGTTAGGTGGAGATCCCAGTGATGGAGAAGGTGATGAGGAGGTATGGCCACATAAATAAATTTACTTTCTTCTAAATTAATTTTTACATCTTCAATTCTTTAATGTAGAGCAAAATTTTCAGCAACAATCTAACTTGCAGGATGGAGAAGATGTTATTTTGTACGTCAAAGACGTTGTTTGTAAGAAGCACATGCTCTCACATGGGCTGCGAAAAATCCTTCATCACCAGCATAGCCAATGAGGAGGTGTGACTCTTGTTAGAGTTTGCAAGCCAATCTACCATCCTAGGGCTGGATTACCCTCAGCAGACCATCAATTCGACAACGTTGGGGAGGCACTGGATAGTGTGGTCGATTGACCCGTCTCTTTGACAGGCAAGGGAGATCGCAACCTAGTGAGAAAGATGTGGAACATGCTATAATGAATTGGGTGACGACGATACGGAGATTCAGATTCTCCCCGATAATGAGGTAAATTATTGTCACACTTTCAATATCATTTTCATAAAAAATAAAATCACAAGTGCCGTTGCCCAAAAATATTAATAACGAATTGTTGGAATAGAGTATGAGGGGTACATCTTCTGGCAGTCTATTCACCCATGCACTAATATCAGGCCGTCATCAAGAGTGACATTCAACAAGAAGCCACCAAAATAGGTGCTTTACTATACCACACCCAATTGATTTTCAACCCCTAACTACATAAATATCACTGACTCGTAAATGCATTTCTTGTTACTTGTCCATCCCCAGATTCACAACAGGCGAAACTTGAAGGATATCCCGCTAATGGAGAGATTCATTGTCAATTGCAATGCGTTTGTCATTGAAATGACAACAAAAAATGATTGCATATTCTTCCCGATTTTCTGTCCGTCAACCTTTGCAGTCAAGTGGAGGAATGGAGTGGGCATATATACTGGTTGAGTTTGGCATTAAACTCGGAAACTGCAACTCAATAACTTGGATCGATAATGCACAAATGGATGCGTGGATGAGGTTAGTTCCTAACCTTAAATATTTACTAGAATTTTTAATCAATAAGGATTGAATGCGTTAATTGTCCTTACCATAACACGGACCTTTGGGAAAAAGTGTACGAATCAAATTCCGGCCGCATCCAATTATGTGCTTCAAGCACTTAAAACTTGACCGACATCGACTAGGAGGTCGTACAATGTGTCAACAATATCTGGAACACAATGGCTATAACAGTATGAGTTCTACATTTTTCCCTTCCTAAGAATGTAACATTTTTCCTTGGGTTTTACCAATTACGTTTCTAACCCTTCCATTTCATTTCTTAATTTATTTCTTTTTCCCACGCGATCGTTGAAATCTTGTCATTATCCATCCAAGCACGGATGAGGTTTTTATACTGGACACAATAACGAGAGATATCAAACCAACCAACGTGATCGAGAATAGGGCGATTTCCAAGTATTACAATGAATAGATTTGAAAATATTACCATAATTTCCTCGAAAAACTTGACATTGAATTTACTTTAATGACAGGCTTGCTTGCACGTACCAAAGGAAGAAGAGGAAGACGGAATCAAGTCCTGACTACACATGGAGTATCAACAACATAAAGGTAAGTCATTAAATCCTACAAATCAATTTCTAAAACATCATTTGACAACAACAAAATTTGTGACGAATTGTGCCATTGCCATGCAGTACCGAACTCATCTTGGTTAGTGGCAATGTGGGTACTCTGTCATGCTATTCACGGAAGAATTATTTCTTCACGCAACGTGAAATAATATTCTTTAGGTAAAAATAACTTGGAACAAATATACTAATTCTTAATTACTACCATTATAACTGTAAATATCACAGACAAAATTGTACACTGATATTATAATTGTAAATATAACAGATCTTCCAAGTAGGACAAGGACCATACCATATTTACGAAATTCAAACTGTGGCGAAGGGATGGTGTGGGGGCGTGGATCAATGAGTACCAACAATAGGTAAATACTCCGTTGCAACTGCTGGATGACAAGAACAACATCATTGGGTGACTATTGAATTTGTGTGTTTAAAAATATTGAGTTTGTGTGGTCGGTTTAAGATCTAATTCTTTGACAAATTGTGTGGATTTTTAGATTTATGTGAATTAAAGGTTCTTAAACATTAAGATTAATTTGTGACTTCCGTCCTATATTTGTAGTTGCTTACAATTTGTTGGGTTAAATTTATAATAGTCTCGATTCACTTTTTCTGGCTGTATATGCCCCGAAAATGATCAGAGAGGGTCCCCCAGGAAACAAATAAGTCGTTGCAAAAAAATAAAGTTACACCGGTAGAATTCCATAATACCAGTGTAAGAAAATAGGCACCAAAAATTGAAAATTTTAATACCGGTGTAACATCAAATTCAATTGAACTGGAAATTTAAATAAAATACCGGTGCAGAAAAACCCATGCAAATTGTTATATGCCGGTGTAGCTTTATTCTCATTATACCGGTGCAAGTGTATTTTACAACTATATATCTGTACTCATCCCAATACCAGTGCAAATGTAAAATACTAATATACATCGATATTTTTCAATGTACCGGTGCAATTGTGGTAGTGTCCCCCAACATTGGAAACATAACTACACCGGTAATTATTGTCTACACCGGTATAGAATTTTGCGGTTCCTCATTGTAAACATTGTATTCATATTCTTAGCACCAGTACAATATACCAGTAAATAATAATTTTTACACCGGTATTCTCCTACTGGTGCCTTTGTAACAACCAAATACACCGCTATACTTACGCACCGGTATTTTGGGGGGAGATTTTACCGGTGCAATTATGGGAAAATACCAGTGCGATTGACCTTGTCCTACAGTAGTGTCCTACCCATATGGGTAAACCTGTGGTCATCCCGCAAACCCATATATTTCACTAACCCATTTGACTCATTACCCATTTAACTCATTACTCAGTTTACCCGTACCTATTTGGATTTGAAAATACAACACCCGATTGACCCATGAGTTGCGGGTCTATTTTTCCCCCCTATATAGGCTTATAAAAAGACGGGGTTTAATTAGAATCATAGAAAGGTTAAAGATTTTTGTTGCAATATTAAAAATTTACTATGCAATGTGCAATAGTTATAAGTTTATGATCCAATTAATACAACATGAAAATTTTATTTTTATTTCTTCATTTCATCTAATTTTATTTTCCAGAGACCGACTCTTGTCACTTTTGTAAAAGCCTCCATACATATACATCCCATAGCAATCATTTATAAAATTAAATGATATATTCTTTTTTTAATAACAAGTATCATCTTTCCCATTAAAAATGTTTATTTAAGAGTGATATCTTTTTTACTATAGTTATATTTTAGGGCAAAATACATGAATAACTCTATTAAAATTTTAAAGTGCGGAAAATACCTTGTAAAATTTGAATGTAATAACTAACCCTAAGTTTTTGTGAAATTATGCAGTTATACCCATTTTGTTTAATTTTGACATTGACTCAATGAATTTAGCTGTTGACTAAAAATAAATAGACATAAATACCCTCAGACTCAAGAACATAATTTTTGATAACCATTCTACACCTACACATCGCCACTTCGCCGCCTTCCCCTCGCTGCCACCTCACCATCACCACTCTGCCACCACGCTGCCGCCCAGAACAACCACCACTACAAGAAAAATGACATATTACTTCACTCCTTTACCTCGATTTTTCGGTTAAGGGCAAATAGTCAAGGTATAAAGTTTTTTTACCTCAGTACTTTTTTCAAAATAAATAATATTTTTTACCTCGGTTAAAAAATTCGAGGTAAAAAGTACAATTTTTACTTCGGTTTAAAAAAAATTCAGGTAGATAGTATAGAATGATCGACGTCGCACACATTTCTCGCTTAACGATATCGTTTGTTTTTGTGACCAACGTCGCACATCACTCTCAAGGACATGAATGACCAACATTGCATGCAATTCTTGATTATCGACGTCGCACATCCCTCTCGCAAACATGAAATGACCAACGTCGCACGTCTTTCTCGCTTTCCGATGTCGGCTGTTTTCGTGACTGATGTCACACATCAGTCTTGCTGGCATGAATGACCGACGTCGTACGCATTTCTCGCTTACCATTGTGACTTATGTCCCACGTCCCTCTCATAAACATGAGATGACTGACGTCGCACACATTTCTCGATTACCGATGTTGTTTATTACTGTGACCAACGTCGCACGTCGCACATCACTCTCGTTGACATTGTACTTATAAGTATATGATAAATAACACCCTTGCGATGCACGATTTTAAAAAAATTTGAATATATTAATAATATAATTTATTTTTTAACAAAACTAAAATATAATTTTTGATTTTTTATGCAACTCCATTTCCATTGAATTTTAAAAGATTTTATAATTATATTTTTAACTATGACTTTATATTTATATTTTGAAATGAAATAAATAAAACGTAGAGTTCGATTAATGTATGATGGAAGTCGAATATCAATAAAAAAAACTTTATGTTTTCACCGAATAAAATTTTATTTACTACTTATTCATAATTATATAAAATAATTAATAGATAAATAAGTTTTATATAAAATAAGTAGTATATGGAATTTTATTTGGTGAAAAATAGATTTTATTTATTAATATTCGACTTCGATCACATATGACTCGAACACTACATTTCATTTATTTCATTTGACACGTGGTTAATTCCAAGGGTGACACGTGACCAAAGGTGACATGGCTAAGACTTGTTTAATTAATTAACGGTCAGCCCCTTACTTGACGTTCTATACATAAATGCTCAGATTTTTTTTATGTGGGAAAAATAGTATGTAGGGGTGAGGGGCCAATATTATATTGACATGTGTATATGTACTGAAAAGTTAATAGACGTTTTTGTTTTTTTTCTTTCTTTAATATTTTTTTCTCATCTTATTTAACATATGTCAATATACTATTAACCCCCTCACCCCCACATACTACTTTCCCCCACATAAAAATAATTCTGCATAAACACTAACGAAATGTTTAAAACTTAACTAATTAATGGTCAACTCTTACTTGACATTTCATACATAAACATTAATGAAATGGTTAAAACTTAACTAATCAACGGTCAACCCTTACTTGACTTTCCACATATAATCATTAATAACTAAGTGTTTACCTTAACTAGTCAACGTTCATTGCCTACTTGACTTTCCATACATAAACACTATCGAAAAATAACTAACGGACTAACGGTCAGCCCTTAATTACTTGATTTTCAATGCATAAACACTAATGAAATGGTTAGACTTTAACTAAAGAAAGACCTTAACTAATCAATGGCCGACGCTTACTTGACTTTACATAAACAAACATTTATAACTAAGGTTTGACCGTAATTAATCAAATGGTCCACCATTATTTGACTTTCCATACATAAACACTAATGAAAAGTTTTGACCTTAACTAGTCAACGGTCAACCCTTACTTGACCTTTCATACATAAAAACTAATGAAAAGGTTTGATCTTGACTAATCAACGATTGACCCTTACTTAACTTTACATAAATAAAAAATAATAATCAAGATTTGACCTAAGTTAATCAACAATCAACCATTGTTTGACTTTCCATAAATGAACACTAATGAGAAGGTTTGACCTTGAGAAATCAACGATCAGTCATTACTTGACATTCCATACATAAACACTGATGGAGTAGTTATAACTCAACTAATCAACGGTTAACCCTTAACACTAATGAAAACATTTGACCTTGAGAAATCAACGACTAACCCTTACTTGACTTTCCACTTTACTCTCTCTATATAAATTATAATAATTAAGATTTGATCTCAACTAATCTAGGTTCAATTCTTAATTTTATACATACCAATACAAAAAAGGCTTTCCATTGATTAATCCATGGTCAATTATTATTTAACTTAATACTATTATACATACTAATGGACGGTCATAACTTTAACTAATAAAATATCAACCCTTATTTTTAAATCAAATTTGGATACTATTTTTTTGTCTTCATATATCTACGAAACTCTACATATAAATATAATAATATAATTTTTTAAAATTTAAACTTATAGAACAAAAATTTGAAGTAGAATTCAAATTGAAAAATTATTTAATATAAATTAAAAAAGTTTGTATTTCATCCCTTAATTATAAAATTAAAAGCTTAGTTTCTAGCTCATAAATCTGGCCCAAAAAATAACAACTTTAATAATATACTCCTAATCTAATAACTATTTTAAAAATCAACCCAACCCCTAAAAAATACTCCTAATCTAATAAATTTTTTAAAAATTAAAAAATAACAACTCTCATAAGATTTTGTAAAGGCCCAATTATGAGCCAATTACACTACTAAACCCTAAGCATATAAAAACCCCCCACCCCACCAGCATTTTCTTTCTTTCTTCATGTGCCCACCCCCCATTTTCTTTCCTTCTTCATTTACTTCTTCTCTCCCAATCCGCCATCACTTCACATCAACGCCACCTCTCCACCACCATTCTATTGCTTCCCATGAACACCACCACAGCGGGCCTCCAACAATACCACCGCGATGCGCCTTTTGTCTACGCCAGCGCCATTGCAACGCGCCTCTCTTTGATGACACTGCCACCGCGCCGCTACAGGATTCACCTATACTTTGCGTCCAGGTCTCACAATCATTCCCACCCCCTTTGATCTTAGGTGAACTGATCTGTTCTTCCGCGCCACCAGCCAGGCGTCGTTGTACTCCGTTGCGCCACAAGTTTGAACCTCACCACCAATACAATTTGCATAGCATTATATATGTTTGTGTAGGTTCTTGAATACTATGATTTTGTTTGCATAGATTGAGTAAATGTTCTTGAATCTGCGATGTGATTTTGTTTGTATGAATTGATTATTTATTTTTATCCCAAATTTGGGCTTTGATTTTAGCTGTAATTGGGTTGTGATGGCCAGAACACTGGCCTGAAAAATTTACTTGGGCTTGGAATACCGAAAGCAGAATTGACATCGATTAAGCTCTCTGTAGTTTTTTTAATTAAAATTCATTTAGTACTTGAGACATTGCACTTGTGTCGGTCAAATATTTTTTTTACCTCGGTTCAATATGTTTCAGTTACCGAAACTTACCTGCGTAGTCGCACTAGGCATCAGTCATTTTTTACCTCGGATTTTCACTAGAAAAATTGAGGTAAAAAATACACTTTTTACTTCGCCCACATTTAACTCGGTTTCTTTATGGCTGAAAATTGAGGTAAAAACTCGGTAGAACTGAGGCAAAAGTTGCTGTTTGTTGTAGTGCATGTTCGCCCAGAAACACCACCTCCCTCCCCAGAAAACCCAGGCCTGCCACCCTAGCCCCGACTCCAAACCAGGGCCTCATAATTCATTATCTTCTTCATCGCGAACGCGATATATAGAGTAACGTCTAGAGGCAAACCTTCTGGAACAACAACAACAAATGGTGACAACAAAAGAAGAGTACTCTAAGATCTCCAATGCATCATTTCCACACCTTCGCCGCTCAGAATGTTAGCTGCGTCGCCCACATCACCAGCCCAGCACATTAGTCCCGTTGCCCACCCATGCCGTCCACCACCCTAGCCTTGCGCTCACCCGTGCCACCCTCTTCTGCCTTGAACCCTAACCCCGCCAGTTGCCCCGTCAACCACCTTCGTTCTTAATCATGCGTCTTCACAGTTTATGTTGTCTTTACGTGGGGAAGATGGTGGTCTTCACGGGAGGAGAGTGAGGGTTATGCTATCTTTTCCTTTTATTTTTAAAAATAATTTTTAAACCACGGGTATAATGGTCATTTCACTTATTTATAGCTAGTTTGATCATTGACATTTTGGTCAACGAACTTCAGGGTTATATTTGCATTTTCAGATTTTACAAGGTTATGTCTGTACTTTCCAACAAAACATATGGTTAATAACGCATTTTCTCAATGTTTTATTCAATACGAACCACCACTTATATAGTTTTTTACCTTTTTAAATATTCAATTCAATTTCATTTATTTAATTAATTTACATAAATTTAAAGAGTCTGTCTCTTGAAAGATGGTCTTTCCATATGTCATGGAAAAATCAAGGTTTAAAGTGAAAATTAGAAGAAATGAAGATAATATTTTCAGGTTGCGTACATGTATAGAGTTAGAAACTTTATACATATTACACGTTGAATAAATAGAGTTAGAAACTTTATACATATTACACGTTGAATAATAAATTTTTAATAATACAACAAATTTTTTATTATTTTAATTAAACTCCGTTTTTCCATAAGCCCGTGGAAAAATGATATTTTCCGAGACTTTGCCAAATTCAAATGTAAAAAAGGAATAGCTAGCCACTATAAGGCCAAATTCAAATGTCGAAAAGGAATAGTTAGCCACTCTAAAGCAAACAGAGAAAGTCTCGTGTAAATACGATAATGTCGGTAGAAAACCTTTTTTTTGTCTCGTGTAAATATGATACTGACGGTAGAAAACCTTTTTGCCTTTTAATTTATTCGGCGGAAAAAGTAATTCGCGTTCATTGTTATGGGTTGATTATTCAGCGAATGCGTGCTCACCATTTACATCCGCTGCTGTTACTATAGCATCAACAATAGAAATTTCTCCCCATAAATATACCTATTTGATCGAGACAATGTTAGACATAAGACCTTCAACAAAATATGGACAGTACTATGATTCTGTCATCAGTTGCATTCTATTTTGCTATTTGGCTATGCATTTCTGTCCTTACCACCAATCTAAAAGCCAGAAAAACACGTAGAACTCCTCCAGGGCCTTACAAACTTCCCATCATCGGAAACCTTCACCAAATCGGCAAA
>JAULKM010117920.1:0-38576 GCA_032355605.1 Rubia tinctorum | reverse complement strand
CTATAGGCACAGCTTGATCCTTTTGTAGTTCCCCAACAATTAGAGGATAACAGCATTTTTGACGCCCTCTGCAAGAAATAGCTCCTGCTCTCTTGCGTGAGATGATTGGTTATATTATAGTATTGCTCTAGATGTGTTTACCTTAGATATCATTATTTAATAGATTCACTATCCAAGAATGGAATGATGATTTTCGGTTCCAATCAAAAAAATTGGTTTCTTTGTACTGTGGTTTCTCCAGCGAAATTAGTTTCTGCAAATGATTCATTGGCTCGGCTGATTTATGATATTTGTTCATGGTGTTCAGTTGAGATAGAATGTGTACTGCATACTCTTGGGATCCTCATAGAACTTGAGCTCAGACATCCATCATTGTTCTTGTTTGTTTGAAGTAGTACCTGGTGACCTAGTGAAATGTTCTGGAGCTAGGCAACTAGTGAAAATGCTATTTTCTCTGCAGCTTTTTGCTGTTGCATACTTGAAGTTGAACGCAAAACTCTGTTCTGGATTTTGGTCATTTGGTTGCTTTCCCCCATCTCTTATTTGTTCTTACGTCTTCATTTTTATTTCCCCCGATTATTTTCCTGCAAAAAGAGACGATTTATCTGCTGTCTTAGTTACACGCACACGAGTTATTTTGTTTTAAATTTCCCATGTTTCTAATATCATTTCTGTGTAATAGATCAAGAATGCGATACTTTCGGCACAGCGTTCTGTGAGAGATGCCATCCTTGGATCAAAAAAGGAGGTTCAAGACAGTGAGACTAAGGAATCGGTCTCCAGTGTATCAGAAAAAGGTCCGTAGCTTTCCTTGAAAGTTTTGAGAAGATTCTGATCTGGGAAGCCACAGTACGAATTGCAACTTTGGCATGGAAGCTGAAGCTGCACTGGAATCCACAATACAAATTGTAACTTTGGCATGGGAACTTAAGCTAGACTTACCCGCTCTTCGCTTAATCCCATTATTTAATCATCGGTACATGTAAATGCTTGATTAAGGACAATTTAAAAGAGCATCCCATTTGAGAAATAGGTTTGCCTTTTGGTTCAACGCCCTCCTTCGACAGCCATGTCTTCTTAGATGTTTGATTCAAATTTTGCGGGTCACTAGATGGGTGAAAATTGGGGGAAAATCGGGTTACAAGGTGATCCAATTATGGTCCACGTGTGTATATAAATTGTGCAAATTATATGGTTTTCTTAGGGTAACATGAGTACTGATGAACACGGTATTTTCATAGATAATTCATATATTCTATATTATATGAAGGGAAGGTCTTTTGACAGGTGATATGTGAACTAATTGCAATCCCAAAAAATTGGGGAAGTAAATTAGTTGTGCCCAAACCTTATCACAAGGAAAATGAGTCGGTCCCCCCATTCTTTGCCCAAATTTCCTTCTTCGACCAATTTTCAAATCCCAAATCCTCTCATTCTTCACCTTTCTCACATTGTTCATCTTCTTCATCTTCTTCTCATTTCCTCATCTTCGTCCCATTTAACGTTCGTGCTCTTCATCTCCTGCACACCATTTTTTGGCGAGGTTTGTTCGTTCTCCTTGTCGTTCTCTTCGCCGACTTAGTAAACAAAATTAGCTTGCGGGGGGTAATAGAACTACTAGCATGCAATTCAATGGAGAATGAACTGTATAAACTAGCACATGAGGAATATTTGAGTAACATGATTTATGTTGTTTCGATCCTCGATTTCAGCACATATAAGAACTATAAATCTATTCTAGTGTTTGTGACAAGTGGTGTGGTCGATGATAAACACTTCGCTATACCTGTCACGTAGGGTGAGCATGTAATCTTCCATCGGCACCGCCTCCGTAATTAGGAGAGCAACAACGGCCCTACCTGTGGCACATGTCTGAATCTTCCCCGTGCTATTACTTCATGGGCACTAAACCGGAATGCTTCTCCTTAGGCCTTAAAAGGAAAAGGAGGTGAAACACCTTATCGATGGCTCTAGGGTTAAACAACTAACCCTAGTTTTCTACTTTATCTATCTCTACCTGTAACCCTTCGGACCAACTCATCGGCTTACTAGTGCACGGTTGATCGTAAAGTTGACTCGGCAACCCACGTGGACATACCCACATGGTTCCGAACCATCGTTATCCCAAGCGCATATAGGTTTCCTTCCCTGGGGTTATCAATAATTGCACCAACATGAAGGTAGATTACGGTGTGTCCTAACTTAGTGTGACAAGCCAACATAATAATCACAAAACACATAAAAATGGGTAGATCTAAGAAATCTCACAAAACAAGCATTAATGCATGAATACAAATATGGTCCCCAGTTAATTAACTACTCCCTAAGCATTGAATTCATATATTTCATTGGATTCAACACTGTTGGCCAAAGAAAAATAAAGAGAAGAAAGAAAAAGAACCTAGAGAGAAGGAAGAGTATTTTCTTCTCTAGCCTACTCTAGAAGATGAAAAATGTGCATAAATTTAAACCCTAGTAGACAAAGGTCCATATATATAGTAATAGGGAATTGGGCCTTGAAAAAGGCCAAAAAATGGCCAACAAACCCTTGCAGCCGCAATTTGCGTGGCCAGTGGAAAAAAACATGGTCCGTGCAGGCTCGTGCAAAATGGGCCATGCATCACGACATGGTCCGTGCAGCCTCGTGCGAGGCAGCATGCACGGACTTGCATGGGCGTAGGTTGGTACTTGATCTGGAACTTTTGATTTGCGTGCTCGATTTCATTTGGTGTGGCCCGTTGGTTGGAAGGACTTTCTACTTAGAAATCGGCGTGGCCCATACTATTTTTCACGCCCCTGGGCTTGTCTTCACTTTTCAAACTTGGAACGGTGAGGTCCGTGCAAAACGGGACAGTTCACACCCATATTTAGCCGTTTGAAAGTGGTTTTGAGGCACAGGTGTAGCGGAACGCACGAAGGTGCACGATTCAGGTAAAAGCCTTTGCATGGCCCGTGTAAAATTTACATGGGTCGTGTTAGCCATTTTCACGGGCTGTGCTATCCATTTGCACCCACTGTGCATGGCTGGTGTAAGCTCTGTGCACAGATCGTGCTTGCCGGTTGGCTGGCTGATCGGCTGATTTGTTTGCACTGTTATAGATGAACTGTTTATCCAATTTGAGAGTTTTTGTAGTCTATTTTATAGTTCTCGAGAGGATGAATCAAACCGTGCCATCCACAAAGACTGATTCTTCTTGGATATTTCCTTGAACTCCGTACGAATCTCGGATTACAATTCCTCCGCTTCTTGTCCTTCTTGAACATCAAATATGCCTTTTCCAAGCTCAATTCCATCTATTACCTTTCCTTGTAGTCCGTGGTCTTTAGTCTACTACCATCCTGGCAAAAGGCCTTCGATATCTTCTACCATCCTTGCTAATGGCTTTCAAATATATTCTACCACCCTCGCAGATGGCCCTTTACAAAATGATAGTGAAAAAGTACTCACGAGAAACCTACTTGTAAGATCACAAAGGAGAATCTAGGTGCCCGTGAATACAAAGTGTCCATTAGTTTTAATTAAGTGTACAAAACTCAGGATTTACACAAGAAAACGAATGATGGTCGTCTAAAACCTTTGTTGTGTAAACCTAACTAAAACTAGCAATCAACCAAAGAAAAAATGATAAGAAGTGTGTCGAATGCATTGGTTAACGAATGAATAAAGGGGTAAATCAAGGACTTAATTGAATTAGCCTATGAACAATACAGGAGTGACCCGACCACATACTGTCGTGCATCTTATTAATTTTGTTGGGGCATAGTCCATTTCCAAAAGTCATCACTCGCGTTTGTAGAATCTAGATCGAATAAATTTTTTGGGGAAAATCAATAATATACAAATGCTCTCTAAGTGGCTTAAAATGGGTTTGGAGTGGGTGTTCATGGTGAAGGTCGCGATAAGTCGTGCCACCACCGTGTTTAATCAATTGTGTGGTGGGACCATGTTTATTAACCACGGTAGTGAGAGCAATGATAGTGCTCCTATATGAAGGTGTAGGTAAATAATGAGAAACCCTGAGAGTCGACGAGAGTGAGCACATTGGCTCACCCATGTTAATACAGAAAACGTAGTGCATATCCCTTGGCATAAGTGCTAAGGCCAAGGGACCAAAATTCTAACCCCCTTCATTATGACAGGGGACTAAAGAAATACAAACAAAATTAAGATGTTATAAGAACAAACTCAATGGACCCCTCCCAAAATCCATGCGGCTTCTACCTTTCACAAATAAGGCCTTCGATGCAATCTAGCAAGTGTAGACTTAGCTGTAGTGATACTAAAACTGGCAGGTGATGTGTCGGTATCAAAGACCAAAAGTAATGTGACTTTCGACCTAAGTCCCACCGGTACGGATAATTGTCTCTTGGAAACAAGGTTTGTTCCCCTTGGCCATCCTCTAAACCCATGGTTGAGGTGTAGCCATCAGCCTTCTCTAACCATCGACTTTAGTGTAACTGATAACCTTCTACAACCGGGGGTGAACCGTGACTAACCTTATGATAAGAATCCTCGGCTAACTGTGAGGTTCTCGGCCTTCAGCAACAGTCCACTTGAGTGTACCCAACGACCTTCAGTTAACCATCAGCATAGGTATAACCGACGACCTTCAGTTAACCGCCAGCTTATGTGCAGCCAACGACCTTCAGTTAACCGACATCTTATGTGTAGCCGATGACCTTTAGTTAACTGCATGCTTATGTGTAGCCGAGAAACTTCTACAACTGGTGGGCTAACCTTGGCTAACCGTGTGATGGCTAGTTAGGGCTAACTGTGAGATGTAACTGACCCTTCAACAAACCAGGTGTGAGTCCAAACATTCAGTTAACCGATGGATCATGTAATCATTGATCTTTTACAACTGGGATTTTAACCGCGGCTAGCAGTGTGTTGGCAAACTAATTTGTCTCTCGGTTAATTGTGGCAATCCCGCCCCTTCATCCAACCAGTGACTTCCTTCGAGTGTAAGACATCAGTATTGTGCTAATAGGCGGTCTAGCTAAGCAAAGAGTAACCGTTGGCCTCTAAAATTGACATGATGAACTCGGCCTTCACCAAACTGGAGAAGCTAACTATGGTGTCTAGCTGCTGTGATCTCCGGCCTTCTTTGAAACTATGTGTATACTCCTAGTAGAGTTGATGAAGAGCTTCTACCATATGTACCCCTAAGATGAAGATAAAGGGGGTGTTACTGGCCTTCAATAATGATCTCTTGATAAAAACTAAGGTTTTCTCTGTGAGGTCGAGAGGAATTTTTGCCGAAGTAGATAATTCTATGATCTGCCTCCCCGCGGGATCATTAACTGGCATCAATTAACCCGAAGAGTGGCTTGAAATGAAAGATAGAATTTATAATGTTGCTCCCGTTCCTAATACTAAACTACCTATGGGGCATATAGTGGCAAGATCTGGGTCATCCACAGAGATGCTAGGAATTTAAAGTTTCAATATACAAAGCGCCAATCAGTTCGTCAATCCAATCACGTGTTAAGAATACGTAATGTTGTAAGACAGGTTTTTGGGGAGTTTTTATCTAACAACTACAAGCATGCAAGAACACAAGAGAATAAAACTATATATTGCTAGCACTTGGGGAATATTTGCGTAACATGACCGGTAGTATATTTTGATTCTAGATTCAATTACATACAAGACATACAAACCTACCCTAATGCTTATGCCATGTAGTGTGTTTGATGGTCAACACTTCCCCCTATCTGTCACATAAGGATGCTATTGTATTCTTTCATTGGCACCGCCTCCATAATTAAGGAAGTACAACAACGGCCTTGCCTCCTGCTGTGCAGATCTGATCTCCACATCCCCACACTTCACTACGAATGGTTCTCCCTAGGCGTACATAGACGAAGGTATAAGCACCTTATCGTTGACTCTAAGGTTTCGAACTATGTTAACCTTAGTTTTCTGTTACGCTATCTCTATCCGCAACCCTTCAGACTCAAAGTCCAGCTAAGACTAGTGTACGGTCATCTTAACGTTGACTCGAAAACCCACATGTATACACTCATATGATCCCGGACTATTGCTACACCTATTACATATTACATCTAGGTTTCACTCCCCGGGGGATATCAATAAATGCCCCAACAAGAAAGTAGACTAAGGTGTATGCCAATATGGTGTAACAATCATGCAATTAACCAGGATGTAAAGCACAAGTCAACATAATGTTCATAAGCACACAAGGATAGATAGTTCTTAGAATCTCACAAAATAACTACCAAGTCATGAATCAAATATAGATCCCCAAGCTAAATCACTACTCCCTAAGCGTTTAACCCAATTATTTCATTTGATTCAATGCCCTTGGGAAAAAAAGGAGAAATAAATTAGAGAGAAGGGTTAGCCCCTTTCTCTCTCTACCTACTATTAGGAGAATGAAACTAATGAAAAATCTGAACTTAAACCCTAGTAGACATGGGCTCTTATACATAGTAGTAGGGAATTGGGTCTTGAAAAAGGCCTGAAAAGAGGACAAAAACTCTAGAAGTTGTCATTAACACGGGATGTGCTATAGCACAATGCCAGTGTTGGCTTGGCTTAGCACAACACATGTCATTCAGCACAGGCCTCCAGATAGGCACTTTGTCTTAGCTATTCTGAGCTCACGACCACACTATTTGTCCAGGCCGCCGACTGGGAACTCTTTCTTGATTAGTTTAACGACATGGGCCTTGTAAATCTTAATGGGACGTCAGTCGGATGCATTATTTCTTCATCTGAATGGCGTGAGCCGTGTATATTCTCGTGGGCCATCGTCTGGGAGTCAATTTCTAAGTAAACTGTTGGCAAGGACGTGTAAATATTTGCACTCAGTGAGTTGGTCTTCGAATGTTGACTTTGGATCA
Source organism: Rubia tinctorum (assembly GCA_032355605.1). Taxonomy (NCBI): domain Eukaryota; kingdom Viridiplantae; phylum Streptophyta; class Magnoliopsida; order Gentianales; family Rubiaceae; genus Rubia; species Rubia tinctorum. Next base: position 31,706 of record JAULKM010117920.1, on the reverse strand, counting down.
ACATGTAAAATTTTATGGCGCGTGCCCATACTTAGTCGCACGAGGCATCACAATGACACAGGCCGTGTAGAACCAAGTGGCCAGTGCCAAAGACCTCCGACACCATCATGTTGGTTGGCATGGCCTATGTTATTCACACAACTGTGCTAGGTCTTTAAGTTTTGGACTCGACTCCCTTATTGTTCTCAGCTGGATTCCACATACTACCACATTTTGAATCGTGGCCTTATGTCTGCCACCATCATTGCAGATGGAATTCTAATACCTACTACCACCATTGTTGATGGCCTTCTACAAAACTGTGCCGATGTGCTAACAAGTATCCTACCAATAAGCTCACAAACACAAAATCTAGGAGCTCGTGAGGACATAGGTCCATTAGGTCCAATTAAGTCTACAAAACTAGAGATTAGATAAGAAAACCAAAAATGGTCATTTAAAACCTTTGTAATGTAAACCTAACTAAATATAGAAATCAACCAACCAAAGTAACATACATGACAAATGCATTGGTAAACACATGCTTTTAGGTGCAGATCAATTCCCCCACACTTAAACCTTTACTCGTTCTCGAGTAAACAAAAACGAGCAAAGATCCAAGAGGAAAGTAGCATGCAAGGATAAGTTACCAATATATTCAACCTTATTCCTAAGCTACCCTAATTCCCCCAATGATGTAAGAATCTCACAACTCTCACTCTCCCTGAAGAAGCTAAAGTAACCTATCCCACCAAAATCAAACCAATAAAAAGGCAAAGTGTATTGGGTAATTATGAAACTAACTTACTCCGTCGAAGAAGCTGCCAATAACAATCCAAGAGATGCTAAATTATAGTTTCCATATTTTTCTCAATTTCTCAATTTTTCTCAATTTCTCATTTTTCCTAGGATCCCTTCGGGGTTTCATCCTAGATTCTCACACATATTGAGCTCACCTCTCATATTTTTTCACACCATGGCCTCTCATTTTTGCACATGTTTTTCAACCTATCCATGTTTTTCCCATTTTTGCCCAAGTCGCCCTTTCAGGTTTTCGACTTAGCCGGACATATAATCGCTCCGTCCTGAAATAAATGAAACATTGAAATGTGGCTCGGTATTTTATGAAAGATGAGGTGGCAAAGAATAATTGTGAAAATTAGGGATATTTTGGGAAAGCAGTGGGGCAAGCCATAAAGTTGTTGAAGTGAAAAAAGATATTGTAAGAATTTTACAACATATTCTTTACCATTTTAGGTAAGAATTAAAATGTGCCATTTTATGTGGGACAGACGAAAATGGAAAGTGTGCCAATTATTTTGGGACGAAGGGAGTATTTTTTTCAATTTTTTTGTGTAGCACAAAATGCCCCAAAGGTGGGTTTCATACTCTATGAAGATAAGGAAAACAAAATAATACCACCAAAGTGTTCCAAAACACCCCAAAACAAACTACAAATGGTGTCATCGTACCAAAAACAAACCAACAACAAAAGTTTTGAAAAATAAAAAGTGGGGGGGGGGACTAAGAAAAGGGAACATGGTCATTATCACAATCAACAAAACAAAAAAAGATAAGTAGGAACAAAGGAAATGCCATCGTGAAGGCAATTCAACCCCCCAACACTTAGTTCATGCATTTTCCTCTATACATGTGACCAATGTGACAAGAAAATTGGACACATTGAGGATTTCAACTCCGTCTGTTAAATTCTGTGGATCATTCTTTCGGCACGGTCCGTGCTGTATGCATACCTCGTGCCAGAAGATAACATCACGAGGTTTGGCATGACCCGTGCCTTACATATGCTACTTCAATTTTTGTCACAAATTTCCTGTATTGAAGAACATGAAAACCAAGCATAATACTATTCCGGCCAGAATCCGATGACTACACATCTCTAAAAATACTACCAAAAATCAAATACTTCCCAAAAATTATAAAAACATCTCTCAAAATATACAAAAACAAATATAAAAGCACTGTTTCTCTATTGTCATCCTCACAACTTATCTTTTTTTTTATAACAGTTCATGCATGGATTTGCTCACCAAGGAGGGGATTTCCCTCCTTGTCCACTCCCGAATTTCCCCATTCAAATTATGGGTGTAACCTTTGTCCATAGACTAACCACTTTATGACATATTTTTTCATCTTTCACCTCTATCGCTCCTTGATCATATACCTTGGTCACCACATATGGATCCGCCCACCTTGACCGCAACTTACCCAGAACATGACGCAGCCGAGATTGGAAGATAAGGACTTTTTGTCACACAAAAAGTCATTCTTCACTATTTTTTATCATGATGTGCTTTCATCCCTTGTAAATCAGTGTGATATCATAGGAGTTGCGCCTAAATTCTTCAAGTTCTTGTAGTTTCAACTTCATATGTTTCCCGGCTTTACTCAAGTCCATATTCAAGCGTTTAACGGGCCAATGTTTCTTGAAATCGAGTTCCACCGGGAGGTGGCATCTCTTGCCAAAGAGCATCCGGAAGGGTGACATGCTTATGTGGTTTTTTGTAAGCGATCAGGTAGACCCAAAGAACATCATCCAACCGGGTAGTTTAATTTGATGTATCCGCTTGCCCATTTTTTTATGGGTGGTATCCGGTAGATGTCTTTTGGGTCACTCCGTATCTCCTAAGCAAATTTTCCATGTCTTTGTTGCATAAATGTGTTCCCCTATCACTAATTGGGTTCGAGAGATGCGTAACTGAGAGAAGATATTGGATTTGAGGAAACTGATTACTGTTGCCGCATCATTTTTCTTGTCGCTTTTGCTCCGACCCATTTGGGCATGTAGTCCACCACCACTAGGATATAGTAGTGACCACTGGACTCAGGGAAAGGACCCATGAAATTAATCCCCCACACATCAAAACCTCAAATGGAATTGAAATAACTTAGGCAATCTCATTTTTAAATGAGTTGTTGCCCATCTTTTGGCATGGATCATATGATAAGATGAAATCTCGGGTATGTTTCAACATGCTGGGCCAATAAAGGCCACATTACGCTATCTGAAATGTCAACAAATATTAGAGGAATGACAAAGTCTAAGGACAGGTTCTATTTCATCTTCTGGAATACACCTCCTAATCTCTTAGTCGGGGTAATGCTTCCATATGTAAGGATCATCCCAAAAAAATTCTTTCGCCTCATTTTCCAACCTATCATTTCTTGTTTGATCATAGGAGGGAGGGAACTCTCATGTGGAAAGGTAGCTATTTATATTCACATACCAAGGTTGGCAAGTTATTACCACAAACAATTGTTCGTTAAAAAATTCATCCCGAATCGAACCTTGGCTTCCCCTTGCCGGGGTCTAGGTTCTCAAGGGGTTTCAATCGATTTAAATGGCCGGCCACCACATTTTCAATATCCTTCTTATCTCTCAATTCAAGGTCAATCTCACTCAAAAGAAGTATCCACCTAATGAGCCTAGGTTTTTCTTGTTTCTTATTACTAAAGGGGTGAAGTTCTGCATGATCCATGTAAACTATGATCTTAGTGCCTAACAAATATTGCCTGAATTTCTCAAGGGAATATACTGTGGCCACTAATTATTTCTCCGTGGTGAAGTAATTACGTTGTACATCATTAAGAGTAACAGACGCGTAGTATATGACATGTGGCACCTTCCTTATTCTTTGGCCTAATACTGCCCCTATAGCATAGTCACTCGTATAACACATTATCTCGAAAGGGATGAACCAGTTTGGAGGTTGGATGATAGGAGCGATCACAAGCATTCATTTCACGTGTCAAAGGCCTTCCTACCCTCATCATCAACAATGAACTTAACATCCTTTTGCAACAATTTACATAATGGAGAGGAAATCCTAGAGAAATTATTAATGAACCCGGCATGACCTAAGAATGACCTAATATTCATAAAACTAGTGCGGTAGGGTAAGGATTTGATTGTGTCTACTTTAGCCTTATCCACCTATATACCTTGAGCCGCCAACAAAAAACCTAGAACAGTGCCCTTTTCTACCACAAAATGGCATTTCTCGGAATTCATTATGAGACTTGTGTCAATACACCTTTCTAGCACAAGTACTAAATGATGTAGGAAAGATTCAAAGAAGCCACCATGAACGGTGAAATCATCCATGAAGACATCGATGAAACACACGATGAATTATGAGAATATGCTAACCATACATCTCTGGAATGTACCCGGGGCATTGCCAAGACCAAAGGGCATGCGCATGGAGGCAAAAGTGCTGAAAGGACATGCAAAGGTAATCTTATCTTGGTCCTCAGGATCAACGATTATTTGGAAATATTTCAAATAGCGATCAAGGAAGAAATAGTAAGTGTGGCTGGCTAACCTCTCAAGCATTTGTTCAATGAAGGGTAGGGGAAAATAGTCCTTGCGAGTTACCACGTTTAAGATGTGATAATCAATACAAACTAACCACCCATTTTGAATACGGGTGGGTTCAAAATCCCCGTCCTTATTCTCTACCACATCAACTAGAATTGTTTTTGGCATAATTTGGGCAGGACTCACCCAAGTACTATCAGAGATAGGACCCCATGCCTTAAGTAGCTTGAAGACTTAACCCTTAACATCCTCCATCATTGGTGGGTTTAACCACCTTTTAGGTTTGTGTACATGCTTTGCACCCTTCTCTAATGATATACAGTGCATACAAGTTGAGAGACTTATACTTTTGATGTCGGCTAAGGTCCAACCTATGGCTCCCTTAAATTTCTATAGCACCTCAATCAACTTACCTTCTTGGTCACTAGTGAGCCTACTAGAAATAATCATCGGTAGTGTCTCATCCTTCCCTAAGAAAGAATACTTCAAGTTTTCGGTTAAAGGTTTAAGCTCGACTACGGGTGTTTCCTCTATTGAGGGCTTGGTCACGAGCATCACTAGTTTATCTTGGTTCTTTGGTAGAGCCTCTATGTGGGACTCAATTTGGGGATAAATCTCCCAACATTCTCCACTAAGCTAGCATTTAGAGAACCAAAGTGACCCGCCCCTCCCGATGACGCTAATAAACTCAAAAAAAATTTCACGGGAGATGTACTCACTAACTTGAGAGGAGGCTAAGTGGTAAAATATAGAAATTTATATTGCTGCTCCTGCTCCTACTACTATGCTACTTGTGGGGTAGATAGTGGCAAGACTGGGGTCCTCAACATAGATGCTAGGAATCTGAAAGTTAACTACACACACCTGTGATTGGGTCGTCAATCCGACCACGTGCTAGGAATAGCTAGTATTGCTAAGATAGGTTTTTAGGGGGGGGGGTTACTAACAACTACGAGCATGCAAAAGCACAAGAGAGTGAAACTATATAAAATAAGCATTTCAGGAGTATTTGTGTAATATGATCGGTGTTATACTTTGATCCTAGATTCTATCACATTCAAGATATACAAGCCTATTCTAGTGTCCATGATACGTAGTGGGGGTCGATGGTCAACAGTCCCCCTTAAATGTCACGCAAAGTGCACATATAATCTTCCACCGGTATAGCCTCCGTAATTATGGGAGTGCAATAACAGCTATGTCTGCTGTGCAGATCTGAATCCCCCCCACATGATTACGTCTTGGCAAATTCACCACGAATGCTTCTCACATGGCCTACAGAGGTAAAGGGGATGAATCACATTATCGATGGCTCTAGGGTTGCGACTCACGTTTGTATCGTAACCTTAACTCAGACATGCACACACCTATACAGTCCCGGACTATTGTTACCCCAAGCACATCTAGGTTTCCCTCCCCGGGGGATATCAATAAGTTTGTCAACATGAAATTATACTACGTTGTGTGCCAATCATAGTGTGACAATTATGCAATTTATAAGAACATGAAGAAGAAGCCAACATAACAATCATGAACACATAGAAATAAGTAGATCTTTAGCATCTCCAAAAAAACAAATTATGAATACAAATACAAACTTCAAGTTAATTAACCACCCCTAGGTATTAAAACTAAATATTTCATTGGATTAAATGCCCTTAGGAAAAAAAATGAAGAAAAGAAAGGAATTTTAGAGAGAAAGAAGAACTACTTTCTCTCTCTCTCTCTCTCTACCCTAGTATTAAGAGTCTTAAATGAGTATGAACTTAAACCTTAGTAGAATTAGGTTGCTATACATCGTAATAGGGATTTGGGCCTTGAAAAATTCCCAAAAGAGGCAAAAAAAACCCTAGCAGCCGGAAATGGCATGGGTTGTGGAGCAAGGAACGGTTGTGCCGGGTGGGTGCTGGTACAACCCGTGTCGCATGGAATGACAATGCTGGCACTTGAAGAAATGAGCCGTGTGCCGGGAAATGCCATGTTGCCTCGTTCTTACACGAGTTGTGAGGCCTTGCACTACCATGCTGGCTATGTTTGGCACGGACCGTGCCGGCCGATGCGGGCCATCAACTAAACATTCATTTTTTTTACTTCTGATTCATGCGCCCATGTCATTTTATACGGCCCATTAACTGGATCCACTTCCTGATTAGTTGAACGCCGCTGGCTATATGAGTTCTTACGGGTCATCGGCTAGGTGTCGTTATCTGAACCAAATAGCGGCCAGCTGCATTATTATTCACATCTTATGGTATTACAGGGTCGGGCTTATCACCCAACTTCAATGCAAACCCATGCCCACACGCACATCACAAAAATTTTGCTACCCGTGCCGCTCAATGCGTGCCTGCGAATTGTTCTCACTAAACCGTGACACCCATGTCTCTGGATCATCTAGTGCCGTCCGCCTAACCGCTTACGGCCTGTGATGTCCCCCTCTGCAACTGCGATGCGCTGTGCACAACACCTCAGCTGTTCGTGCCCAATGCCAGTGCGCACAACGCCTGGTCACCCGCCAAGCCAACACAGTAAGTGTTGAGTCACGACCCGAGAAAACATGTCCAATGCTCCTTGTCTTAGAAGTCTTCTCTTTTGCTTGTAATAAGTTAGCTGGTAACTTTTCTTATTTAGTTCTTGGTTGTTAGGGCCTGCGTGCCCTTATTTTTGTTTTCCTCCATTTTGTTCTCGTACCTAGCACATGTAATTACTTCCGTACACCATATATGTGGAATACTGAGCTACCCACATCTGGTTACCTTTTTGCAACCCATTCAAAATGAGAATTTGCTCCCCAGTTCTCAGGCCTTATGTTTCTTGTGTTGTGAAGTCTTACTCCCACTTTAAAGGTTTTGTGTACTCATCTATGCCCCTCTAAAGGTTTGGTGTGCAAGGTGCAACCAAGTTGAGTGCAACGTGCATGGAAACTTGGCGGTAGTCATGACACTTTAGCATGGCTAGACCGCACAGTTAACTCCTTGAGAGGGTGACCCATGACAGTTGGTATCATAGCTCAAGTAATCGTTGAGCGCATAATGAAAGAGGCCGTCACAATGTCGAAGAAGACCGATCGATTGGATAACATTTTGAGAGTTCTTTTTGGTGAGGTACAAGGGTCCGGGAGCCTAGCTGATTGTTTGGATCAGATGGAAATAGATGTTTCCATTATCAGTAACGACATCGAGGTGGCCAACGTGAAGGTTTCATGTCAGGATGAGGAGATTGCTGAACTGAGGAAAACCTTGGCATTTCGTGAGCTCGACGTTGCTGATATAAGAGTCATCATTTAGCGACTTGGAAGAGTCGTGTGCATTCTTATGAAAGTTGTGGCCAACTTGTCCCAAGGTGGGTGGGTAGCGGTGGTGTCCGTGTTGTGCAAAGAATAAAAGTCTCCAAGCCTAAGAAATACGGTAAAACATGTGATGCACGGGAGCTTGAAAACTTCTTATGTGAGATGAAAAAAATTCTTCAAGGCGACTGAAATGAATTTGGAAACTTAGAAAGTCACTGTTGCCACAATGTATTTGGAGGGCTGAGTAATGGTGTGGTGGCGTTCCTAGGACGCGGAGATGAAAGAAAGTCGTTTAGCCTTCGACACATAGGATGAATTGAAGCTCAAGGTGAAGTAAAAATTCATGCCCACCAACGTGAAGGAGCAGCCGTTGTTGAGACTCAGGACCCTGACACAAACTAGCAGTATAAGGGAATTTGTGTTGGGTTTCCAACCTTTTATGCTCGACTTTCTTGACCGTCCGGAGGAGAAAAAGCTCCAGGACTTCAATGAGGGATTGAAGCCATGATCTAGACTCAAGTTATGGAGAGCTCGTTGCACTAACTATGACTCAAAAGTGGCATTCATCGAAAGTCTTAGTAACTATGGAGGCGGAGGATCGCATAGAGTTGATAAGGGGGTGGATGGTTTTACTATTTCCAAGGTGGGCAATGGTGCAAGTGCGAGTTCTCTCATGGTGGGGAGTAAATTTAGACCTATTTTGAGCAGCGGGGGTAGCTACAGGTCCAATTCGGGTCGGGAAGGAATGAGAGAAGCCTCAGTGCAAGTGCAGTTATTTCAGTTAAGTCCAAGCCAAGGTGGTGAGGACAACACAACGAGAAGGAGCCACTTGTGTGAGAGACGTGCAAAGGGAATCATGCCCTTTTTGATTTTCTAACAGAGCAGAGGATCACTACTTTGGTGCTCAAGGACTCAAGAAAAATTAGAGTGGCACTGAGAGAGGTAGTTCGGGAGTAGTTGGCTGAGAAGTTTTGGCCCAAAGAGGAAAAAACATGATTCATAGGGGCATTGAATCTGTGGAGTAATCCAATGGTGAGATCAATTGATCCAGGGTGGTTGAATCCGTTAACGAAGCTTGAGATTAAGTGGGCGGTTGCTGCAGTGCGAGCAAAGAGAGCCGCGACTTAATCAAGCAGAGCAGAGAAGACCGCACCTAAACTCGACAAAACTGAGATTGTCCATGTACGACCAGTGTGACATACGAATGGAGCATTGATGTATATGGACTTGCACATGAATGAAAAACCTATCCAAGCGATGGTCGATACATGAGCTAGCCACGCGTAAGTGTCTGAATCATAGGCATCGAAATTGAGGATCACGGTCGGCCACGATGAAGGTTGTTTAAAGTGAAGCCCAATCGGTACTAGGTGTTTTGAGGTGATGCTTGGTCAAGGTTGGCAACATTGCAGCCATAGTGGATTTCCATGTCGTTAAAATGGATGACTTCGGTTTAGTCCTCGACATGGATTTTCTGAGAGATGCACGAATTTTTGTATACCCATGCATCAATCCATGCATGATTAAAATGGCTACGAAGAGATCACCCGGGGGTAAAATCTCAGCTTTCTAGCTCATCATATGCTTAAGACAAGATGAGGACCACGGTTCAGCAGATTCGGGTGGAAAGAACAAAACTAAAGGGTAAGGAGGGTCTACACCAACAATGGATTTTCCCGATAGATCCAAGGAGCTTTGTGAAGAAAGTATAAATATTGAGCATGTTGAGGGCCGGTCCCCGGCTGGGAGATCTGAAGATTTGTTGAGCAAGGAGGATAGGAAGCGTACGTCAGTTGCTAAGAAGATCTGGATTTAAAAGATGCATCTGCCAGCTGGAACGCCCCATCAAACTTCCCATTTTGAGCCATAAAAAAAGCTAAATATTTTAGACCTCGTTGGGGAAAGACGAGTCATCATTCACATCAGTAACCCTTTGTTGTTCCATAAGGCAGGAGGCAAAAATGTGAACAGATGATGATGCGTACCAGAAAGCATTCACAGTTGGACATTCCTTCAGTCATCCATCAAGGAGTGGGTGATATAAAATCAGGCCAGCTCAAAACGAAACTAAAGAGAAGCTGAGGACCAAGGCTGCATCAAAGTACACCAGCGCCAGTAAATTAATCAACCTCTTTCTTAATGTAAAAGTGTACGAGAAAAGTGTGGGTAGCGAAGCAACGTGGGTAGCGAAGCAACTTGGGGAATTGATGGCTCTAGCAATGCTACCCGCCTAATTGCTCAGAGCCTGTGATGTGTCCGTCTATGCCCGCGACGCGCTGTGCACAATGCGCGTGCCGTTCATTCCCAACTCCCATGTGCACAGTGCCTGGTCACCCGCTAGGCTAGCACACTAAGTGTTGAGTCACGGCCCGAGGAGACATGTCCTAAGCTCCTTGAAGAAGTCTTTTCTTTTTCTTGTAATAAGTTAGTTATTAGCTTAGCTTACTTAGTTTCTGGAGGTCCAGGCCTGCGTGCCCTTATTTTGGTTTTCCACCATTTTGTTCTTTTACCTAGCACATGTAATTACTTCCGTACACCATATATGTGGAGTACTGAGCTACCCACATCCGGTTACCTTTTTGAAATATATTGAAAACGAGAATTTGCTGCCCAGTTGTCTGGCCTTATATTGCTTTCTTGTGTTGTGAAGTCTTACTCCAAGCTTAAACTCATAGATTTCCTTCGTGTACTCCTCCACACCCCTCTAAAGGCTTGGTGTGCAAGGCACAACAAAGTTGAATGAGACGTGTGTGAAAACTAGGCGGTAGTCATGACACTCTAAAATGGCTAGGTCGCACGATTAACTCCTTTAGAGGGTGACTCATGACACGTGGGCTGGTCTTTACATTTTTGGAGTTGAAACGATACCTGTCGGGCAAACGGGCACGGTCCATGTCCATATTTAGCATTACAAGAGATTGGGGTGACAAGGGTTGGCTTGCAGCAAATGGTCTATGCTAGGAGGTTGTGGCATGGCCGTGCTGGAGGTCACGTACCATGCTGGCTGCCTCTGGCACGTCTGTGTGGCCAGCTAGTTTGTATCGGCTAGTTCCGACCAGTCATCTGGTGCCCTCCTATTGGTGCTGGCCATCGTTCTGGTGGATTCCACCATTTCATTTTTGAGAATGTTGAACTCCAACTATGCCTTTTTATAGATCAATCCAATCTTCTACCACGCTTTTGGTTTGTGGCCTTCTTTCTACTACCATTCTTGCGAATATCCTTCAAATATGTTCTACCATCTCTGCGAATGAACTTTAATTCTCTTCTACCACCCTCGCAGATGGCCTTCTACTAGATGATGCTGAAGTCCTCATGAACAACATACTATCAGGCTCACAAAAAATATCTAGGTGCTCATGAGGACAACGTGTCCATTAGATCTGATTAAGTCTACAAAACTTGGGATTTAGATTAGAAAACCAGAAATGGTCATCCAAACCCTTTATAATGAAAACCTAACTAAAACTAGCAAATTATAAAACAAAACGTGATAACAAATGTGTCAAATGCATTGGTTAACACATGCATAAATGTGCAGATCAATTCCCCCACACTTAAACCTTTACTCGTCCTCGAGTAAACAAAAATGGAAAAAAATTCGAGACGAAAGTAGCATGAAAGGACAAGTTAACCAAAACATTCAACCCTATTTCTAAGCTACACTAGTTCCCCTAAAGATGTAATAATTTCACAACTCTCACTCTCCCTGAAGAAGTTAAAGTAACCTATCCACCATAATCAATCCAGCAAAAGGAAAAGTGCATGTGATAAGTGTAATGCCAAACCTACTCTGCTAAAAGAAGCCGCCAATGACAATGCAAGAGATGTTCAATTTTGAACTTTCCTTTTTCTCTCAATTTCTCTCATTTTTCCTAGGAGCCCATTTGGGTTTTAGTCCTAGAATTCACACATGTAGAGCTCACAACTCAATTTTTTTCCACATCTGTCTCTCATTTTTTTGCCTTGGTTTTTCATCCTAGCCGGTCCTTGCCTCTTATTTTTACCTATGTATTTTGACCTATCTGGGCTTTTCCCATTGTTGCCTAATTCGCCCTTTTGGGTTTCCAACTTAGCCGGATATATATATTTTTAATTTTTTTCAAAATTTTCAAATTTTTGTGTGTAGCGCAAATGCCCCAAAGGCGGGCTTCATACGACTTAAAGATAAGAAAAACAAAAATTATACCATCAAAATTCTCCCGAAACATCCCAAAAAGAAAAACTAAAAATGCTTTCCTCATATAAAAAACAAAGCTTTTGAAACAAACTAGCAAAGTAAGTTTTCGAAACTCATGAGGGAAATACCATGAACACAAAAGGAAAATAGTCATCAAAAAATATATCCAAATCAAGGCAGAAAAACAAAAAAGATGCCACCAAAAAGGTGTTCCAACCCTTCCCCCACATTTAGTTCATGCATTTTCCCCAATGCATGCGACCAAGGTGAAAAGAGAGGTTTGAAAACACCAAAGAGTCAACGATGCCATAAGCGATGTCCGGCTCCACACGTCCTTACCCGTATGGATCCTGATGATGATATGCATATATAATGTCTTCCGTCATCAATCGATCAGTAATCTCTCTCATTCCATGGTGCAGGGAGTCTATATATGTCTTCAGATAGTAGAGCTAGTTGTCCACCCTGTCAAATCACTTCACAGTCTCCCACTGGTGGTAGTCGAGCTGAGCTCCCAGCCCGTGCACATCCTGCTTGACTCTGAATATAACATCCCCCAAGTCTGCATCCTCTTTGGCTCTTGTCTCTGTGGATGGGTCCATATATGATAGAAAGAAGTTGAGTGGTACCCTTATGATTTTTTCTCTCTGAAAGAACTGAACTGTGGATGTTGTCAAGGTCGGGCCTCATGCTTGGAAGGAATATAAATATTGTGGTGAAGAGGATCGGAAGCAGAAGGAGTCCCACAGATGTGTGCCAGCTCAACTCTGTAAAATAGTCATCGTGCGGGAGTAGCTACGCCTGTGAGAACCATGGCCATACCGAGGCTTGGTATTTGGTGAGGGCTCATACTGAGGATATACCGGTGGTGTTTGGACAGGGTTCTGGTCAGTGGGGAAGGCCTTTGCAGACTTATTTGGAATCTGATCCTCCTTCATTGGGGACTGCTGGTCATGCTCGCCATGCTCCTCATCCTCACCCCATTCCGAGTACTACCCATGATCCTACATTAGGCTTTGTGATAATATCCTGCAACAAAAATACCTTAGCTAAATTGGTCTTCTCTCTCTGGGGTAAACTCACTACTATGCTTAACAGTCTAGAAGATTCATGGTCTTCATGGTCTTCAAAAGTAGTCTTAAAATCTTCAAGACTGGTTTTGAAGACAATGAAGACCATGAAAACTTGAAGATATGAAGAAGAGATGGTGATGACTTAGACAAGAAGAAGAAGACAATAAAGAGTAGCCACCTCTGTTTGTCACGATTCATTATGGATGTGTCGCAAGTCGCGATCGGCCACTGTCTAGAATTACCTTTTTGAATTTTTGTACTATAAATAGCATCTTATCCTCTCTCCTTCATTCATTTTTCTCTTCTTGATTTTTGCAAATTAAAAACCCTATTTTCTATAATATTTCATCTTATTTTCATCTTAGATTACGTTTGAATTGTTGTTGATGTTCAGAATGAATTCTGGCAGCTAAACTTAGTCTTGGGGGCAATAGATTAAGGCTTCCAAGCCCATATATTGAAAAATCTTTATGCTATTTAATGCTTTTGCTGCTATGCATTTATGGAGCTTTGAATGTTGGTTGTTGATATCATTACAGTAGTGTAGGAAATGCCAATTAAAGGAAGTTTTATGGGAAATTTAAAGGCACTTTCTAAGTGTTTTCAATGGTCCTGCCTTTAATCAATCAGAAAACAGAACCGCCTTTAAAAATTGTTAGGAAAAGTTTTTAACGGCCTTTGATTGTGGCCAGAAACCACCATAAATTGTTTTCGATCTCGAAAACTTTTATCTTTATGTCTTATCTCGGACACATTTCCCACCTCGGAAAATTTCCTAATTCCGAGCTGGGAAAGTAATAATCCCCTTGTTTTGCCTCTTTGAGGAATGTAATGTAATTTCTGGACTTGGAAATTGTGTCTAGTTTGAAATTTCTGTACTCGGAAATGTCATTCTGACCATTGACAAATGAAAATAAAAAGACAAAACACTTTCCGGGTTCAATGTTTATCTAACTTGAGTGTCCCTACCAATATCATTGTTCCCTAGTGTTTCAGACCGATTGAGAATAAGTTTCTGGGACGATGAATTCCACAAGTAGTGTTTACCCCCCTTTTGGAAAATATGATAATTTCATGACATTATTAAATATTTGGAAAAGGTTACTTAGAAAGATTACCAAAAAAATGTACACTTACTCATAATATTTTGGAAATATTTGGTTTGTCACAATTTTCCTTCATTGCTAATTCCAACACTATAACAAATGCATCGAACGTTTGGAAGCGGACCCTGAGAAATTCAAAGTAGGGTTTTTTTGTAATAAATTTCCTAGAAATAAAAATTTAATTTAGAAATGAAAATAATAAGGTCACTCACAAGGTGTTGATCAACATAATTGCTTGATTCACTTGCTCACATCTCTATGGGTCTTCAAATTACTCCTTTGAGCCATGAATTGACATCTGGCAATTATGTGGTTGTAGCCGATTATAAATGATCATTTAACATATATGAGTCAAATCCAATGCATAATTTCATCATCCAACACCATTTAGCCACCAAAGCCATAATATAATACATAAATTGTGTTTAATAACAAACCTCACCTAAAAAAAACTCATGAAATGACACAATGTGAACCCTAGCTAACATCATGACACTAAAATTTTGATTTTGGTCATTCTCGTTCAAAAATAGCAAACCCTAGCCAATTATTGAAGCTAGGATTTACATATTTGATAAATCAAAGGGTATGAAATACTTATTCATAACTCTATTCTACACATCAAACAAATCCCTTGTAAAAAAACAAAAACTTACATAAAAAATCGGAGTAAAAAAGAAATAGGAAGAAAGACATGCCTCAAATGTTCAACAAATGAAATCTTGAAGTGGTAATGGAAGGGAATGTAGTTTAGGGGTTGGGAGGTTTTTTGGAGAGGGTTATGTGGGAAATTCCTGCTTTTTTCAAATGGGTATTAAATGCCCATTTGAAAACCTTTAAGGGTATTTTTTTTCTCCATGCGATGGGTTTTCGAGTTTAGAAAAACATACGAATACTTTTCCCAAACTTAGAATGTACTCATCTCTATAGTACAATAAGCCAGACCTATTTACGAGTTCGGAAACTCTTTTCCCAAATTAAAAAATAGGTTATAACGGGCTAGTAATTCAAATCCCCAAATTAAAACCATTGATTGGCCAACACAAAAACCCCCATTTCGAAAATTCTTGTTACTCTCTAGCCCTACAATTATTCACAATGGGACGTAAGATCACGGGAATGAAATCAAAGGCAAGCGATTAGAACCCTAGTCCGGTCACGGAGATTGAAAACCCCCCAAAATTCTTCAACAACATAGTCGAGCAAAGGTATGTCACTTTTTTGAACAGGAGCATTATAAATTCGATGGCCATATTAGCATTGTCCATAGGAGAATTAAGTTTATACTATTTGCTTGCTCATTTCAAAACCAACCATTTCGGGAAATTGCTTTGTATGGATGAACTCGTTCACATCGACAAAGTGATACAATTTTATGCAAATTTGGATCAAAGTAGGAACGACCGTGATATGACTCAGGTTAATAGAAAAGACATACCTATCACTACTTATACAATTAACGCAGATCTAGGGTCCCCAACACCTCCCCTAAAAAATTAAGGCCCGATGACCCCAACGATCCCCTAGAACTTTATCACACACATGTATGCCCGGGTGTGAGAGAGACTACCCTCATTTGTCCGATCACTATAGGTAGGAAATATTTTTAGGAGGGCGGGTAGTGATGCAGGAAATGTAGAAAGCTATGACATTGGCATGTTGATAGTAGAGCAACGCCTTGTGTATGAGTGGATATCTCTCAATATTTTGCCCATGGGTGGCCACACTTGAGAGCCAACCATTGAAAACCTGATGATGTTTTACTGTGTCATGGAGGGGAACAAGATAAATCGATGGTATGCCATCATCTCATTCATGGTGAAGGCCGCTCAAACGAAGAAGAAAGATCTCCCTTACGATGGTTTGATAACCGCAATGCTAATAAAGGCGAGTGTGATTCCTAAGTACAAGGCTCTTAGGATGGACTACTACGACAAGAGGTTGTTCAAACTTAAGCAGCTTAGTCTCAGCTTTGATAACAAGTGGGAGTTCCATCCAATACCCGGTGAAAGAGCTAAAATTTCCATGAGAGCTTGCGAAGCCAATGTAGAAATAGATTAAGCATCGAGCTCCGGTACGTGATGAGTTATTTTACTTATTGTTGTCATTTAAGTTCAAAATGTATATATCAATTATTTTTACCAACTAATTTTGTTTATTATTTATTTCATATATCTGTAGCGGTTGGAAAGCTAGGGTGACCAAGTATTTCGACCATATGCATGCTGATATGACCGAGGCACAGGGGATGTTGACCCGTGCCCATTCCAGCACATTATGTTCCTGGAAGCCCAAAGCCTCCATCCGCAATTGAGTGATTATGACGAGCCACCTAACTTCGAGCTGGTATTCTCAGAGAGTGAAGATGAAGATGATGATAATGGTGATCATGGCAATGATCATGGAGAAGATGATGGAAATGAGGGTCAAGCAGTTGAAGGAAACATCATCGCCAAAGATGAGGGGGGGGGGGGGTGAGTCTATCAACGATGAAATGGTTGGGTAGAATATATTGGATAACATTTGAAATTTTAGTATTTTTTGAGTATGTTGATTGGAAAATTTGTTTCGATATGGATTTTACGGTTTGGATTTTTAATATTTTTGATTTTAATGTTTTGAATTTTGAGGTTTGGATTTTATTTTTAATTGCCAATTTTATCCTTTTTCATTGCCAATGTTTTCTTTTTTAAGGCTTTAACGTTATGAAAATGTAATTTGTGCTCGAAACATTGAGCCTCTAACTTCAAAAGCTTTGTTTAGAACATGAAGTACAAATACATTTCCGAGCTCGGAAATGTGTTTTACCTTTAAATTTTGGGCAAGACATATTTACAAGCTCGGAAGTGAATTCTTCTCGTTTGGACATGTATGTCTGATGACATTTCCGAGCTCGAAAAATGAGTTTCCGAGCCCGTGGCTCTTTTTCGTACCACTTCTTAAAAATTTAAAGCGTCCTTTTTATTTTTCGAATAATATTACCTTCTGAACTATGAAATCATTCGTCTCCTTTTTGTATGGAGATGAATGAGCCTTTTAGAACACTAAAAATCCAGAGTATATACAAAAATAGGCTATCGAATCAAATTTCAGCAATTAGCCCCAAATCGATAAACTCCAACCTTCTTACGAACTAGAAAAGAACCCTCGTTCCCTCATTTATTGCTTAACTAACCAAAATTTTATAATGGCTAGGGAATTATCAAACCGCGAAAATACGAGATCCCATTCAACCGGCCACAGTGTGGGTTTTGATGACAAAAGGTTCGTTTCTCAATTTGCTCAAAATTAGTATGAGAATTTACATGAGAGAGAAAGTTATTAGATACATATGTTGTCGAATTTAATGAGTACCTATCTATAGGGTTGACCGATTCCCTCAAACCATTTAGTGAAAAACATGTATAAAATTTGCTTTCTTGCAATGAAAAAAATATTTTTTCATGTTACTTGCCAATTTTATGCTAATATGCAGGAATTAGGGAATGGGGATTACAGTACTAGGGTTGGAGGAATTGACATCCGGATTAGTCAATGGAGTATTAACAAACTATTAGACTACCAATACATACATCCTGATTTTGTTTCCCCGGAAGATCTTGATGGTCCGTTAGATGATTGCTACCATCGAGAAAAGTGGCTAGAAGTTGATTGCCCCTACTTTGACCTCGTTGAGTGTAGTGAGTGGTACTTCCATCGGGATAGATTGGATTTAGGGAAACCCGACACATTTAATATCTACATTTTGAGCATAGATAACCGTATAACGTATGAGCTCATTAATAGTAGTTTTGTTCCCTCAGGCCAACACTTGACTAAGCCAAATTACAAAACCCTCATGTCATTCTATTTGATAATCGAGGGTAGAAAAATCAATCCCTGATGTCATTCTATTTGCTATATTTAGGCACATGTTGCATTTTGCAACGTCAAAGAAGGTGTTAATACGTTTACTAAATGAGAGTCTAATCACTAAGATTTTGAAAAATTTTGACGGGTTGGTTTTACAAAGGGAGGAAAAGGAGCTAAAGTATTTCGACAAGACTTACTTCAAAAAAAGGATGGGTGTTGCGTGATCACAAGTGGTTTATCAAATTACAGAAGATCTCGAGGCGAGCAAGAGGCCACACATTGAGGAAGGTTAGTCACAAATGAATTTTTGTCTATTTACTTTGCTTCAATTTTTTTGTTTCCTTAATTGTGAAAATAATTCATATGTTGGTTACTATACTTTGTAGGTATTGAAAAGTCATACCTGAAAGGCTTCAAGGATTGCTAAAAATGAATGCGCAAGAATTTTTTCCCCATGAAAGCTAAGATTTGGTTCCTTGAAAAATTTCAGTGAGCTTATGAGTGCCACCTAGCATCAACCTCCCTATAACGATTGGACAGATCAACTTCAACCGGTGACATGGAAGATGTCGAAGAATGAAATTTCTAAACTTATCATGTTATTCGTATTGGATATGACTATTGAATGTTGAATTCATTACAGAAATTTGAAATATTGCAAGAAGTAAATTTATTTTCTATCTTACAAGTTAATAGAATCATGTGAATTATCCAACAATGTTCAAAGAATTAATGATTGAGTTTCGTCTTCAAAAATTTAGTGCTTAATGGCATATAATGAAATGAGCGTGTTTTCTTAAACTGAAATCAGCCTTTTCCAAAGTTCTGAATGTTTTTCATATGAATGAAGATAAGATAAAACATATTCCAAACTCGGAATGTGGACACGAACAATTACCAGGTTCAGAAAATGTATCTACTCTTCATACCAAAGAAATCACACGTTTTTGAACTCGGAAAATCATTCTTAAATAATTTCCAAACTTGGAAACGATCATTTTAAAGGTGGTTTAGAAAAAAATGCCTTTAATTAGAGTTAATTAAAGGTGGTTGCACCTTGAACTCCCTTTAATTAGTCCTAATTAAGGCTGTTATTGAAAAAGCACCTTTAATTTGACTTAGGGGAATGCACGGGTATTTCCGTACTCAAAAATATCAATTAAATGCAGTTATTGGAGAACCGCCTTCCATTTCTACCTTTAATGTAAGGCTCTCTACTAGTGTTAATGTTGTTGGAAGTTTGAAAATATGAATTGTTGTATGATTGCTTGTTAGGGTTGGGAAAGAATTATTTAAGTTTCCCCTGTTTTGATATGAAATCCAAGAGCATGAGTTAGAGCTTCTAATTGGGTTCATAATTTGAAAATCGCTAGATGAATGTGATAATGTTGAACTCTATGTCATGTTTGTTTAATGTAGAAAATAAGAGAGGTTTATGAAGGTTGAAAGTTCTTGACTAATCTTAGTAAATGCATAACTTGGTTCAATGCTTAGACATTTGGATTAATGTTTATAAGTGTCACCAAACTTGTTGATATTTTTTACTCAATGCCATTAAAGGGATATCTTTAGTTGTTTCTCGACTAAAGGGGTCATTAGTGATGTTTACTATGAGATGTCGAATTTACTCTTGTAAACTACTATCAAAGAAGGATAGAAGATTTATCTTCATGACAAGTAGTGAAAGTAGTGATTTGGTTGTAGTTTCAAGGATATATAAGAGACTTTCAAGTGGAAATCAATCATGCCCAAGATCCCGTAAATTGTGTTTTAATCATTATCCAGTAGCTTTTTACAAGATAGTAGATTTAATTTTATTTTCTAGTTGTCTTGTCTTTACATTTATAACTTAGAAAGATCGAGCAACCCCCCCCCCCACTTACTATCTTATATATATGTATATTTATATATAGGCTTATATCCACCCTTATATGCATGAACCTTTAGGAAAATCCCACTTTCTCGTGGACGATCCCGATTTTCCACTATGTACTATATTGTATTTGTCAAGCATTTAGAGCTTATAAATTGTAACTTTGAAAGGTACATCGACGACCTACCAAGATCAGAGATGAAATTTTGCAAATTTGTGCTTGTGGAGCTTGCGAGACTCCTCCTAGGCCAAATTGCAGCAACCTTGACACCCAGAACAAATCAAAACTCAAGTTTTTGGGAGAAAACTCAAGTTTTGGCCGAAATACAAATCTTCAAATCTGGGCTGAATCTTTATGTTTTTGGAAGTAATAATCACTGGGTTTTATTGGGCTCAGAAAAACAAAGCTTTTGAGACATGTTTGAGGCAAATCAGATAAGAATTGAAGAAATTATGAAATTTGGATTTGAGGGGAGAGCGAGTTTGGTTCGAGTATGGGGAGGAAAAAGAGAGAGAATATGAAGATGATGAACATGGAATAAGGCATTTATAGGAGTGGTTGGGAAATTTAAGTGGCTTACTTAGGTTGCTGGTGGGGATTTCGAGGTAGGCTTGTTTAGGATGGGGTATGGCACAAGGTTGCTTCGTGCTGGGGGGTGACATGAGACTGCCTCATGTTTTAGGAGGTTGGCACGAGGCTGCCTCATGATTTAGGTTCTTGATACGAGGCTAGTCTTAAGACTCGTGCTGATGAGGTTTGGTACGAGGCTGGCCAGTCTTTCTCCTTCCAAAAATTTTCGCAAAGACTCCTGCATAAAAAAGAAAAGAAAACCGAGAGTAGTACTGTTCCATTTAAAATATGATGACTAATAATCCCCAACAAACCCACAAAAACTAAAAACCATTCGCAAATATTCACACAAAAATTTCAAAAGCTACTAAAACAAAATAAAAACACCATTTATGTAATGTCGTCCTCACCGTCCTTGACCCCACGAATTACCGCATCTCTGTGGATGGGTCTCCACAATACCTTTGTTTACCCTTCACCTTGGGAGAGACGTAGCAAACACATCCATCTTTCACAACCGTACACACATTTTTGTTGTTGTTTGGGAAAAGGAAGGGGGGTAGGAGTTGTTAATTCCTTAACCAGCTTCCTTCTTCGCTGCACGTTAGTGTTAGAAATTGGAAGCAAAGCATCTTTAATAACACTAGAAGAAACGTTCTTATCAACAATTTCATTATCACAAGGCTCATCCAAGAAAGATAGAACTTGTAAGGTGTCTATAATGTGCAATGCTTCATTATCATCGAGAATCTCATTTAGATGATCATCATCATCATTCATGCAAGGGTTTTCACATTAGTAATCTTATTACACAAAGTTATGTCTTTGCACATAAGAGAGGGGGTATATGAATGATGCTTAGATTTATAAATTTCAAATCTCACCTTATGAATGTCATCCTCTAGGGAAAGTGTCCCCAAATGAACATCTATCTTAGTCCTTGACATTTTAATAAAAGGTCTCCCAATAAAATTGAGGGTGCAGCACCATCGTGCAATACGTTAAAGACATAGAAGTCCACCAGAAACACAAAATTGCCTACTCTAACCATAACATCCTTAACTAAACCTCGAGGGCTAGCTTGGAAGTGATAAGCTAATTGGATAGTTAACCCAGTTTTCTTAATTTCACCTATATCTAGGTTCTTATAAAGGCTATAAGGGCTCACATTAATAGATGCTCCCAAGTCAATCATAGCATTTTTCATCAATTTTCCACCTAAAAAGATAGGAGTTGAAAACATTCTGGAGTCATCACATTTCTTAGGCAAGTTCCTATGATTTAGAGTAGCCACTCCCCCTATCTTCAATTTTCCTATTTTCCTTATTGGTTCATTCCTCTTCCTAGTGCTTGAACTTTCAAGAATTCAGCATACGAAGGAACATTATCACTCAAATCCAAAATTGGAACACTAACCTCAACCTTCTCAAAGATTTTGCGAATGTGTTCATATTTGGTTAACACTTTGGGCCTTCCCCAAAGTGTATTAGGGAAAGGTGGTGGAGAATTCTTCCTCACCTCGGGTGTGGGAAGATCTTTGACGGGATCCTCCTCTACAACCATCTCATGCTCCTCCACGTTGGTTTGTTTCTTTGCACTATAAATTTGTCCTCTTTCTAGATTTATTTCTTGGGCTCACGTACTTCCTTAGCTTCAATGTGATCACATTTCTATGATTGATCTCCTGTAAGGAAAGAAGCTTTTCAGACTCTTTGGCCTCAAGTCGACTAAGCGAGGTGGCAAGTTTCCCTACTTGGATTTCAATTTTTTTTATGCTTGAAAAGCCCTAGTCCCAAGATCTTCAATCTCATTCCTAGTGCGCTCCATGAACATATCCTGTTTCTTACCCAATTGGGAAATAACCTCTTAAATCACTTCCAATACTCATAAGGGGATTCATTTGCAGATTGGGATATATTGGAGAACTATTTCTTTATACTTACAAACTTGGAAGCCAGAAAGTACTTCACAAGGAACCTCTGATTAATGTCTATCCAAGAAGTGATGCATCTGGGTGGAAGAAAATATAACCAATCCTTGGCCACATCCCACGAAGAGAAAGGAAAGGATCTCAAGTTGTAGTATTCTTCCAAAACTCCCGTTGGCTTCATATTGGTGCATACTAGGTGAAATTCCAACATGTGCTTGTTCTGATCTTCAACGATTATTCCATGGAAGGTTGGCAAACATTTGATCATTCTCCTTTTGATCTCACAAGTCACATTGGGTGTCAAGGATGGGAAGACAATACATAGGGGTTGATTCTCCAAGTTAAAAGCCATCAACTCCCTAAGCATGCAATTGTTCTCCGCTATCTCTATAATATCTTCAACTATCAAAATCAGATCTTGCATTACCTATACTCTTGCTCTCCTCCCCCTACTTCTCCAATTACCTGTGTACTTTGTTGGATAATACAGAGTTCCTAAGTTTGTGGCATGGGTATGTACCATAAACTAGGAGCTAAACAATACTCAACTTAGAATAAACACTAGCACGAGGATTAGAAGTACACATATCACTATCACAAAGGCTCAACAACAAAAACCACCAAAACCAAAAACAAAAATAACACTAACTACTCAACTAACAAACTATATAAGTTAATGACTACACCTTTAGACTAGCGTTCTTGGTAGCGGCACCAAAAGTTTACCTCCACTGTCGGTAATAAACAAAAAACCTTTTTCAAGGGAGATGCACTCACTAACCCGAGAGGAGGCTAAGTTGTCAAAGATAAAAAATGTATATTGTTGCTCTCATTTATACTACTATGCTACCAATGGGATGCATAATGGAAAGACTTGGGTCAACCCAGAGATGCTAGGAACCGAAAATTTAAATACACAAGGCAGGTCATCAATCGAACCACATGATAGGAATAGCTAGTATTGATAAGATAGGTTTTGGGGTGGTTTTTAATAACAAGTACGAGCATGCAAAAGCATAAGAGAGTAAAAATATAAAAGTAGGACTTGTGGAGTATTTGTGTAACATGATCAGTGTTATGTTTTAATCCTCGATTCTATCACATTCAAAGTATACAAGCCTATTTTAGTGTCTACAAAACGTAGTGGGGTCGATATTTAACACTTCATCATACCCGTTATGTAGGATGCACATGCAATCTTCCATCGACACTACCACCGTAATTAAGGGAGTGCAACAAAGGCCATACCTGCTGTGTAGATCTGAATCTCTCCTGTATGGTTACGTCCTGGGCACTCCACCACGAATGCTTTTCCCTAGGCCTATAAAGGCAAAGGGGATGAAGCACCTAAACGATAGCTCTAGAGTTTCGACTCATACTAACCCTAATTTTCTACTTACACTATCTCTATCCGTAACCCTTTTGGAAAATTTTCTAGCTAAGACTAATGTATGCTCAATTATAACGTTGACTCGGTGACCCACATGAACACAACTATACGGTCATAGACTAATTACCCCAAGAATATCTAGGTTTCATTCCTAATAGATATCGCTTGCCAACATAAAAGTAGACTATGGTGTGTGCCAATCTTAGTGTGACAATCACGCAATTTATAAGAACATTAAAAACATACCTGCATAATAATCATAAACACATAAAAATAGGTAGATCCATAGAATCTCCCAAAGCAAACTCAAAATCAGGAATACAAATTCAAACCCCATGTTAATTAACTACTCCCTAAGTTTTGAACCCAAATATTTCATTGAATTCAATGCCCTTGGGCAAAATAAAATGTGAAGAAAAGAAAATATTGTTAGAGAGAAGAAAGAGCTCCTTTGTCTCTCTACCCTAATCTTAAGAGTCTAAAATTAACACAAATTGAAACCCTAGTAGACAAAATAGAGGGTGAAGAATGATCTAAGTTTTGAAGCAAGGTTATGAGAATTATCCAGGAAGAATTGGTGTTTGTGGATAGGATCATTGGATTCTTCTTCACGAGTACTGTAAGAACAACTACAAGAACTCCCAAAATGAATCAACGGTTCACCCGGAGGAAGCCAAAATAACTGGGCTAATTTGTGTCGTGACTCGCGAATTTGTATCGAGACTCGCGAATGAGGATTTACTGGAAGGTGATTTTTGACACTGTAGCATCACGAGTTTTGAGGTAGGTGTAGTGGGTCGCGAAAATCACCCTGCAAGCTGCTTTTTACTCCCCATTTTCTTGTACTATAAATATCATTTCATCCACTCATTCCTTAGCTCTCTTGGCCTTACTTTGAGGGCTCCAAAACCCTAGTTTTTACACATCTTCTTCCACTTCTTCTTGTTTCTTTGTAGATTTTGGTTCTATGCTATGGCTTTTGATTATCTAGGCTAGTTTTGTACTCGGGATCAATTGATTGAGCCTTCCTTGCTCATGTCTTGAGAGTCTTTTCCACCTATTTATTGCCTTTACTATTGTACATTTGTGAACCTTTTAATGTTGGTTGTTGATATCAATAATGTTGTTGGAAGTTTGAGAATATGAAATGCTTGTATGATGACTTTTTAGGGTTGGGAAAAAGTAGCTAAATTCTCCCTCTTTTGATATAGAATCCAAGAGCATAAGTTAGAGCTTCAAATTGGGTTGATAAATTGATAATTTCTAGATGAATGTGATGGTTTTTAACTCTTTGTCATGTTTTTTAAAGTAACAAATAGGATAGGTCGATGAAAGTTGAACGTTCTTGACTAATCTTAGTAAATGCACAAATCGGTTCAATACTTAGACATTTGGATTAATATTTATAAGTGTTACCTAAATTGTTGATTCTTTGTATTCAAATCCATTAATGGGATATCTTTAGCCTTTTCTTGACTAAAGGGGTCATTAGTGAGGACAGAAGATTTGGATTAATGTTTATAAGCGTTACCAAACTCATATTCACTCTTGTAAACTACTATCAATGAAGGATAGAATATTTACCTCACAACAAGTAATTAAAGTAGTTAATAGGTTGTGGATTGAAGGATAGATAAGAGGGTTGGAAGTCAAGGTCCCGTAATTTGTTATTTATTCTCTTTCTAGTAGCTTTTGCATATTTGGCATCTTTACTTCATTTTACTAGTTATCTTGTCTTTGAATTTGTAACTTATAAAAACCAACCCCCCCCCCCACATGCTTTTATACATCTATGTATATCTATATCTAGTCTAGTATTCACTTAATATGTGTAAACCCCCTTAGCAAGATCCTTCTTTCTCGTGGATGACCCCGATTTGCCACTATCTACTTAATTTTATTTAGGAAGAATTTAGGGCTTATAAATTGTAACTTTGAGAGGTGCGATGATGATCTCCCAAATTTTGGCGCCACTGC
This sequence comes from Rubia tinctorum, assembly GCA_032355605.1. Lineage (NCBI taxonomy): Eukaryota > Viridiplantae > Streptophyta > Magnoliopsida > Gentianales > Rubiaceae > Rubia > Rubia tinctorum. The sequence goes on along the minus strand of JAULKM010117920.1, from coordinate 6,144 downwards.
CGGGGAAGAAGCGTTTATTTTTAATTGTTTGGGCATATTTGGTTGAATATTTGTTAGTTGTTTTTATTTGTCTTTTCTTTTTGGTTGTTTTTGTTCGAAGTAGATATTGCTTGAGTTCTTGGTGAATTTTTATCGAGACTCCTTGCAATATGATTCCAATTTTTGAAAAACAAAAAAAGGAAGATCTCACCTTGAGGGAACTCATGATGAGAAGAGAGGCTCAACGAACAAGGTTTTGTAGGATTTGTCATTCTGACCATCCTACCGAGTCTTGCTATTGATTGAGGGAGAGGCACTGTGAGGAGGAAATAATCATTGGTTTCTAAAACCAAGGGTATTATGAAGAGTGCTATCAAGAAGTTGGAATTGTTGATTTTCAAGGGCAAGGAGCTCAAGAATGATATCCATATATTGATTCTTACAATTTAGAGTGGAGTGGTAATCCGAATTTTTAGTATGAAAATGCACCGGAAAACCAACAATACGAAATATAGTTAGCCTTCATCACCTTATACCTTACCCCAAAAGGAAGTCCGAAAAGAAGGTTCAAGTTTGACACATGCGGAGATCATGAATGCAACAGTAAACTTGACCAACTTGGAAAATCCTAACGAGAAGTCAGAAACTCGAATCTCCTTATATCTCAAGGCTTTGGAGGGTTATGTGAGCAATATGATAGAAGTGGTGATCCAAATGGAAGCTTGTTATTACAAAAATACACAATCCCAAGTTGAACTAGACGATACAGTGAGTGAGATCACTTTGGGAAATGAGTTCGAGTTCTAAGAGGTTGAGGAGTCGGTTGTTGAATACAAAGAAGTTTAGGAAGAGGTGATTTTGCTACATCCATTGCCATCATTACCCCTACCAAAAGAACCAACCCCACCATTTTCGGAATTTTTGAAGGAGATAATAGAGGAGCCAAATGAATATGCCAAGCCTCCTAACCACCTAACTCCTTTAAGACCAACTCCACCTCCACAAAATTTTCCTCTTGGAAGATTTGTACCCCCACCTCTCTAATTTTGGATACTCATGGTGAAGGGGTTCAAACTTTTACCATATGGATAACATTAGGGTCGTTCCGAAGACCTTAAATATACATAGCTTCTTGGGAGGCAACCCGAGCTTTTAAGTTAGGCTAGTATTTGTTATTTTCTTGAAAAACAAATTTCAACCATGTCCTCAAACCCTTACCCAAAACCACAAAAATGCCACCAAAATCCACCACCAAAAACCACCACCAAAACCACCATCTACAAGTACTACTAGTTTTTGCTTTTTGTTGGTGTTGATCGTGACTTGCATAGCTGTGGATTTATAGTTGATGGGTTAAAGTTGCATATCGGGAGGAGTTCGAGAACATGGAGGAGATAACATTCATTGATAAGTGAACATTTCTATCACCAGGAATGACCTTCAAGATCCTAGTTGTGAGTATTGTTTTCTTTCTTGCTTATTTTTTTTATCTTGACCTTTAGTTCACTTTGAGGACAATGTGGGTTTCAAGTGTGTGGGAAGAGAAACATATCTCATTGTATTGTATTGTATTGTAGTGTGCATATGATCTACATTAATAGTTTTTGTTTGAAAAATATATTTTCTGCTAAGTTGAAAGCCCGAGAAGGTAACTTAGGAAAAATTGGGGTCCCGGATAGGTTAAAAACCCGAAAGGGTGAACTGTCAAAAAATGAGAGGCCTTTGTTGGTTTTCTTATATAAATCCTTTGTTTTGTAGATTTATTTGAACCTAATAGGTACTATGTCCTTATGAACATCCAGATCCTATTTTGTGAGCTTCAATGTAGATCGCTCGTAAACACTTCGGAGTAGAAGACCATTTGAAAGAATAGTAATAGATATTTGAAGGACATTCGCAAGGATGGTAGTAGACCGAAGGCCCCACTCTTAACCGAGGTAGTAGATGGAATGCACCAAAGAGAAGGAGTTGAAACCCAAAAAACTTAGAAAACTAGCACAGCTGTACCCTTCTACACAACCTGTGCCAACCAAGATGGCATGCAGCTAAGTACAGGTGCAGGCTATGCTCTTTTGCACGGCCCATGCCAATCAAAAGGATCGTGCCGCTAAGTACTGGTGCATGATGTGTCCTTTTGCACGGCCCATGTGCCTTGGAGATCAATATTTGAAGACCAAGCCTGTGCTTCACGACGTCATGCATGGCCACATCATCAGAAGATAAAGAACTCAACTCCTGGCCATGACCCGTAAGAATTTGCATGGTTTGCACCACTCAGATGGCCATAATACTCTTCTGGTCAGTGTTCCGCGAGAAATTTCATGGCCCGCATAATCATTTTGGCTGAGACACCCCCTCTAGTTAGCGGCCCTTGCGCTTTTACAGGGGCCATACTGTATGGACCGTGAGCTATTGCGGCTCGTACCGACGCAAGAGGTTAGGGTTTCTCTAGTTTTGGGACTCTTTAAGGCCCATTTCTTACCTACTATACAAGGAGCCTTAGTCTATTAGTGTTTTGGTAGTTAGAGAGAGTTAGCATTAGTTGTAATTTACATTCTTCTAGTTTCTAAGAATAGGTAGAGAGAGAAAGGGAATAACCCTTCTCTCTTCTTTATACTTTCCTAGTTTTGTCCAAGGGCATTGAATCCTATGGTGAAATTGGGTTCAATGCTTAGGGATTAGTTTATTTGCTTGGGGATCTAATTTTTATTCATGATTTGGTAGAGATTTTGTGAGATTCTAGGTCTCCTTATCTTTTTATGTTTTTGAATATCATGGTTGAATTAATCCTTGTGTTCTTGTGAAATGCATGACATATATCCTATGATACACAATAGTTATATGTTTCATGTATGGTACTAGGCTTGTTTGTCCCCCTGGGAGTGTTGGTTAGTATATTTGTGGGTTTGTGAGTCCTCAGCTATGTGAGTGTATGCATGTAGGCCGTGAGCACAATTCCGATGAGCTGATCCTAATTGATTGGAAGATTGTACCCCAATAGGCGAGGGTTTGATAGTTTGTAGCAACCAGGGTTGCAATGTAGCAACCGTTGTTTTTTAAACCCTAGAGGTATCATGAAATGCTAATCCCTTTACCTCTATAGGCTTAGGGAGAAGTGTTCATAGTGGAAGCCCATGATGTAATTCTTTATTGGGAAAGAGGAGCGCAAATTAGCTGGACTACACGATGCAGTTTCTCTAATTATGGAGGTGGCGTTGACAGAACACACATGGGCACCTTTGTGTGACAGACATTGGGAAGAATTGACTGTTAACCACACTATGTGACATAGACATTAGGATAGGTTTATACATAGTATATTTGATGGAATCTAGGATCAAAGTCTTCTGCCGGTCATTTACACAAATATCCACAAGTCTTAGCTTAATATAGTTTAATCTCTTATTTTCATGTTCAATAGTTTGTAGATAAACCCCCCTCCCAAACCATGTTTACAACACTAAATATTCCTGATACACAATCAAAGTGACGTCCAATATTGAGTCTTTCGTAGTTAAATTTTGAATCCTAGCATTTCTGTAGACAACCTTGGACTTGCCACTAGCTACTCTTTGGTACTTGAAAGTGAGTACGGAAGCAACATTATAAATTCTTATCCTTGTGAAGTGCTCTATGTGTAATCAATTTCACGTGATCCAATGTTTTCCCACTTTCTACGGGATAGCCGTAGAGGATCCAAACAAAACATCTCGAAGTTTCATTTGTTTCGCACCAATATGAAACCACCGGGGGTTTCGAAGGAGAACTACAATCTGAGGTCATTTCTCCTTTTGCTGCAAGACGCGGCTAAGGATGGCCTCTATTACCTCCCACTCTCTGCATCACTTCTTGGATGGACATGAAGTGTAGATTTCTCTAGAAATATTTCCCGGCTTCAAAGTCTGCGAGGTCTGAAGAAGCAACTGTCCAATATTTTGCAACAGGTAAATGAATCATTTTATGAGTACTAGGGAAGGTTCAAGCGGCTATTGGCTAGTTGTCCTTGTCATCCATTTAATGAAGCTGACCTTGTCTATTACTTCTTCGAAGGCTTACACGATGAAGACATGCACATTGTGAATGCAGAGTGTAATGGCTCTATAGCAAATAAAGGGCCCAAAGATACGATAGCACTGTTTGAAGACTTTAGAGGAGCTTGCTCACTATCCCAAACTTGAGGAACAAGTCCAAGATCTTGCTTCCATGATGAAAGGGTTTATGAAAGGGAGGATGCTACAAGTGAAGGTGTGTGGTATTTGCAATCTTGATCACCCGACCAAAACATGTTCACAAATTGTGGATAACTTTGAGGAGGTGAAGGCCTTAGATTTTAATGGTGGGAATAGGCAGTTTTCTAGGGGGCAATGACAAGGGTTCTGAGGTAACCAAGGTGGAGATCGACCAAACCCTTATGCAAACTTGTTTAATCCCTGATATTGCGACCACTCGAACTTTCGGTGAAGTGCTGAAAGTCAAGGAGACAGTCTAGTTGGAAGACTTTTTGCTCAGTAAAATGGCACAGACCATGCTATTTTTCATACCCCGTGGGCTGGTCTTCTATTTTAGAACTTGGAACGGCGTGGACCGTGTAAAACTGAACGATCCGTGCCTATAGTTAGCCGTTGGGGAGTGATTTTGGAGCAGTGGTGTCGCAGCCTGCACAAATGTGCACAACCTATGTAAGGGTTGTTCCCCATCTCGTCTAAATTTTCACGGGCCATACTAGCCACTTTGTACGGACCATGCTCGTGCAAAGTCTCGTGCCGGCTAGACGGTCGGTCAACTTGTTCGGCCATTTGGCACCGTCTTCCCTTATTTGCCTTCTTGAACTTCAAATACACCTTTTCGGGGCTCAATTCCATCTACTACCATGCTTTGGAGTCCGTGGCCTACAATATACTACCATCTTTGGGAATGACCTTCGATATCTTCTACCATTCCTGTGAATGGCCTTCAAATATCCTCTACCACCCTTGAGGATGGTCCTCTATAAAATTATGATGCAAAGTACTTACGAGCGACCTACTCCTAAGATCACAAAGGAGAATCTAGGGTGCTCATGAATAAAAAGTGTCCATTAACTTCAATTAAGTCTACAAAACTCAGGATTTAGACAAGAAAACCAATAATGGTTGTCTAAACCTTTGTCATGTAAAGCTAACTAAAACTGGCAATCAACCCAAGGAAACATGATAATAAGTGTGTCGAATGCATAGGTTAACGCATGCATAAAGGTGCACATCAATCCCCCGACACTTAAACTTGTACTCGTACTCAAGTAAACAAAAAAAAGAAAAGATCCAAGAAGAATGTAGCATGTAGAGACAAGTTAACCATTACTGGGAGGTCGTCGCCGTACCTCTGAAAAATATGATTTATAAGCCCTAAATGCTTACTTAATACAATTAAGAGATAGTTGCAAATCGGGGTCATCCACGAAGAAGAGGGATTTTCACAAGGGTTCATACATATAAGGGTGGATATAAACCTAGATATATATATATATATATATATATACATGGATATATAAAAGAAAGTAAAGAGAGGGGTGGCTTGGTTGGTTTTCTAAGTTATGAATTGAAAGATGACACAACTATCAAAGTGAAATAATTATGCTATCATGCAACAAGCTACGAAAATTATGGTAAAATCACAATTAACAGAGCCTTGGGGGCAATCGATTCCCAATTCCAGACCTCTTATAGATCCTAGACTCATTCACTCATTCATTCACATTAATTTCCTATTGGGAATGTTATCACTTCCATTTGAAGAATAACATTCTTTTCTTAGTTAGTAATTTACAAAGATGTTCAACGACCATTTGCAAACTTCATTGATAAGAACTTTGGACAAACAACGCCTGAAGGTATTTCGTCAATGATATTATATTTGAAGAACCATATATTTGATAACAACTACAAGCATTAAACCAAATGCCTAGCCATTTAACCAAACGCAACATTCATTAAATTAAATCTTGAACAAACAACATTCAAGATTCAATCTTTCATTGCTACCTTCAGATAAATATGATAACAAACAACATTAACATGCTCATCTAGCAATATTAACATCATTTACCCACAAGAAGTTCTAATTCCATGTTCTTAGATTTTCATGCCAAAGGTGAGAAGAAATTGTACACTTTCCTAACACTTCTAG